>MU226364.1:1839368-1870923 GCA_018584345.1 Thuja plicata | reverse complement strand
TCGGGGAGCTTTACTGAATGCTCGGTATAGGCTGTGGGCTGAGTGATGAGCTCGGTAAGCATTCAAAACCAAATAAGTGTTTTCACTAAGTGCATTCACTGATGCCAAATGTATCATTATTCCAACACAGTCAAGGTCCAAATGATTGGGCCATTGGAGGACCCTAGTTATTTATATTAATTTCTATTCAAATTGGATGCATGGATTTCTTGTGAATTATCGGTTTCTATGTACCCTGCAATTGGATCCATAAATCTGCATATACTTCTCTAGGGTTGTAAGCCACTTAGGGATCAAAATAGAGAAACTAAATAAAAATTGTTCTTTGTCCTATTTCCTTTTAACAAATTCTCAACTATCAATGATACAATACATTTGATGCCCTAAGCTATCAATACAAATGGCACCTAGCTAGAAGCTCACGGGTTGTCCATTTGATAACCACAGTCAACATTTCAAAAAAATGGATATCCTTGAGCACAAGCACCAATAACATCAAATAATGGAGTTAAAGCATAGGCTAGGGGACGACACCAGTAGAATGCAGTCATTTCAGTGACATCAATATACAATGGTGTCATTAAATACATATGCCAGTAATATCAACAAACATGAATCCAAACATTTGAATACAGTGAATCGATATCCTTGAGCACAAGCACCAATAACATCAAATAATAGAGATAAAGCACTGGATAGGGCACGACACCAGTAGAATGCGATCATTTTAGAGAGAAAATCCCTCAACAATAAAATTAAATGCATTCAAATATGATGCCAGAGGCTCGAAAGATGAAGAAATCACATACCTTCTCCCGCGCTCAGTTTTCGCTCCTTTTCTCCTGCTCTCCAATCGAAATGAAAATGATGAGGTTGTTTCACTTTTTTTTTAATGTATACCCTGAATATGTCAGAGTGCTGATGCTCAATTAAAAAACCATCAGAATATCGACATCATCGGGACCTATTACAAAAAAAAACACCAAATTCGTAAGAAAAAGTTACCTGTCAGAAACTTCTGTCAAAATTTGGCCCCAAATGTAGTAGTGGAGTAACCTTGTTAGAGGATTTTGATCACAAGCTAGATAGAACTTGCCTTGAGAATGAACTCAAATAAAATTGATATGAAATTAGCACACTCTTCTTGATAAATCCACTTCAACACTACTCAAATCATTGTTATGTTCATATAAACATGCACTTCAACCACTATAATCATCACATCAACAAAAACTCTCAACTCTTCTCAATTTTATCTCTTATAAACACATTTAGGTAGATGGAATAACCCTAAAATGTGTTACCTAAGTTGACCTCCAAATCCTAATAAAAATTAATAAGTGACCATGCCAACATAGGAAATTGAATTCCTCAAGGTTGGCCCTCAACACTAAAATTCACGAATAAATCAAACTTTGAGACATAATTGATCGCTACCTCGATTTCATCACCTTGACTGGACTGATTGACTATTCTTGTTGATATCATTGGTGTTTGCCTCAAATATGAAATGATGCATTCAATCAACTTACATGATCATAGATGTAGGTAAACACGACTCTTCAGATATTATATGTACGATTGCATCATCTGAATCCTCTAGATTATCACCGCACATGGAAATTACCAACACATATTGTATTATCACTGATACACTGAATACTTAGACAAATTATTGTACACTCTCCATCATCAGTATATTTGGTCTGACCTGTGAAATAGACTTGTTTCCAGCAATGACAACACTACAATATTCATCCCAAGATCTAGGATATGATCATCTTCACCATATGCCAACAAAGAGCTTCATATTCCACAAATTTATTGGGGTACTCAAAGTTCAACATATATGATATGGGAATGACATCTCCTTGGGGTGCAATACATATAAATCTAGCACTTGATCCATTGTGAGTATAGGAAGCGTCAAACTAGAGTTCCATCGTCTTTGGTCTTTTATGGAAAATATGTTTTCATCTAGAAATTTGGCAATATAGGATGTTCAGCCGATAGTAGTACATCTACCAACTGATTTGTTATTACCTGACCCTTGATTTCTTTTCTATTTACATATTCAATGTCTAATTCTCTAGGAATCATCACCCACTTGGATAATCTTCTAGTTTTTGTGGCTTTTCTCAAGATATATTTTAATAGATCAATCTTTACGACAAGAAATGTTGTGTGACTCAACATGTAATGTCTAGGCTTCTAGGAAGCAAAGATAACTGATAAGAACGCTCTCTCTATTGAACTATAATTAAGTTCACATACTACCAATGTTTGACTAATATAATGAATGGAACACTCTTTTACATCTGCATCATGTTGTGCCAAAAGGGCTCCTAGAAAATATGGTTTTATTGATATGTATAGTAGGAGTGGTTTATCTGGAATGGCCGACATCAACACTGGAGCTAAGAAGATGTAATCTTTGATTGATTGAATGTTTCCTAGAATTTTTTCAGTCCATACAAATGAAAATCCCTTGTTAATTAGATGCTAGAAAGGATGACACTTATCCACTAATTATGTTTATGAATATTATGATGAAATGCAGTTTGCCTTGTAGACTCTTAAGCTATCAAATATTTTTGGGTGGTGGAATATCAATTATTTCTTTGACCTTTGCAAGGTCAAATTATATTCCACAGTGTGATACTATGAAGCCAAGTATTTTTCTGAATGTTACCCAAAAAACACATTTCCTTAGCATTTAAGTAGACTTTATATTCCTCCAATCTATCAAATACAACTTCTAGGATAGGCAACTGTTCATCTCTCTCTTCTAATTTAGCACGAATATCATCTATGTAATTGTATAATAGAAAATGGTGAGCAATTATAAGAGTAGAGATCACTCACCAAGGTCCTATTATATACATTAGGAATACAAATTCAACCCTTAAGTTAAATTTTGATTAGAACAACCTAATGGATGAAGGGTGCTAATGCATAACTGAAAAAGGGGAATTTGGTATTCCTTTTGAAGGATATTTATTATGGGATTAATTATGATTGAAAATGACTGATGCAATCACAAATATTAAATAAAATTCAAGATTGAAGAAGGATTTATACACCTTGAAATGAATTATGAGATTAATTATATACCTTGAAACACCAATTCCTGGCCACAAAGATGTTGTAGACTGAAACTGTTCTGGATCTGGGACCCTAGCACATGTAACTCATGTCTGTGAAAATATGAGCCTCTAAGAAACAAGTCAACTTTTTAGGTACAAGTCAAGATTCAACTACACCCATCTGTTGGGGATTATGTAATTTTTTATTCCAATCTCTGAGATGGTCCCAAAAATGCCTAAATCCAGCTCTGCAAATCCTAAAACATGTTTGTGCACACAGTAAAAAGGAAATTGTTTGTGGAAGGGGGGATTTCCTTGGTCAAGCCCCAATTTAGGAATTAACCTTGAATTGAAATGAAGGAATGTTGATATGTAGCGGAGATTAGATCTGAAATAAAGTGTATCATGCAATGTAGATACTCTTACCTCTTTGAATGTGATAAAGAATGTTGAGGCAATAGATTTGACTCCACACAAAAACCAAAAGGAAATCATGCAAGACAAAAATTTATGAAGATGTTTACAAATCGCCAATGAATGATTAAGGAATGCAGAAATGATGTTGATGTCCTTTCAAGAAGCTCCTTTGCTTGGCCTCAATGGGGAAAAAAGCTTGATCATGGAAGACACCCTGAATACTTGAAGACTTGAATGCCACTTGAATTTACACTTGGATGCTTAATAATTTGCTTGATTGCTTGCTCAATGGTTGCTTTGTGAACATATGCACATGCATATCATATATCATAGATTATGGATCAAAATTAAGAGAGGGGTAGATCCTTTTATAGTGCATCTAGAAATAGAATTACACAGGCTAACCATGGATTCAAAACCCCGGTGAATGTGCCAAATAGGACCCAAGGCCCAATCTGGGATCTAAAACCTAGGTGTGAAGTTGAAGTTTGACTACGCCCCTAGGGGTGCATTCAAACTTTGACTGCACCCCTCCAAAAATATGCTTGTTTTTTATTGGAGGGTGTGGCCTATAAGGTTTGCAGGATCCAAAAGGTCAACTGATTCTGATGTCGGGAGTGAGTTCTAAGACCATAAAAGGAAGGGGGATTTTTGCAATTGGATGAAAATAGGGGAGGATGCTTAAAAATAAGATCCTACCTCAAATTTTCATAAATAGGGAGGATTAAGGAAGAATCAAGGACCCATATGTTAATAAAGTGTACATTTAAGTGAAATATAAAGACCAATCAAAGGAACCACACTAAAGTGGGCCCAAAATGATCCTAAATTGAGCACAAATCAAGTCCTTACTTTTTAGGATGATACATTTAGCCCCCACTTTAGCGGGAGTATGCGACAAGCTCATACTTACGGTAAAGGAAGAGATGAGAGAGAGAAAGAGATGAGAGAGACGATGATCACGAGGAACAAGAGAGATGAAATATCACTAATATTAAGGACCTCAAGCCCTCAAACAAAGGATCTCAACTCAACGTCTAAGCACAAGGATACAAAAGAAAAACAAAGAAAACAGACAAACACAAGAAATAAAAAGATAGGGAAAAGAACTAAAAGACCCCAAATAATTTAGTGAAGAGACCTTGATCGAACATATCCCATCCACTAATATCTTATCGGGGAAGCTATTGAAAGAACATAAGAGATCACAAGGAAAAGGGAGAGAGTGATGACAAAGATGATGCCTGTTGGAGCATTAATTTTTTTCCATTTAGAAGCATCAAATTTACCTGTTGACATTAATATTTCAAAGGAAAAAGTGTATTGAAGAGGTGAAAATATGAGATCACCTTGGAAACATTCAAAAGGAACTATTTTTTCATTATTTTGTGGGGACAAAAAACACACGTAGTGAAACATCAACTTTTTGCTATTTCGCAAGTATCATATTACAAGGCAGTGAAATAGTAATTTTTCACTATTTCATTGGTATCATTTAGAAGGATAGAAAAATAACAATTTTTTGCTATTTTGCAGAGCATTTTAATGAGTTGCGAAATGGTGAAAAGAACAATCAAAATTATGTGAGAAAAGATTCCAAAGATGTTGCAATTTCAAAATGCTGCACAATTATGTTTCTAGAGGATGAGAATGATCAAAATTTAATAATCTAAAATAGACCCAATTCAGAAAATCAAATTTCGTATCTCCAATCAAAATCTTATGTTCATACAATGTGTTTTGGATTTTTGATCAAAGCCAAATCTAAAAGATAGGTAGTTATTAGTTAATTTATTTATTATTTTTTTCCAAATAAGTTTTTAATTTTAGCATAAGGTGGTGTCTCTTCACCCCAAAGGGGTGTTAAAACCATTCATCCACATATATATGTGGTGTAAAATGTATCAAAGATATAAAAAAATATAAGATAAGAAAAAGGAGGAAGATGGTATTGTAGGAAGATAGCATGGATGGTGACTGCAACTAAAATGTAAATCAATTGTATTCACTTTTTTATTAATACAAAGAAATTTGTTTCCTGTCCAAGATTGAAGAAGTAAGTTCATTGTTTTTTATTGGATCGGTCCTTTGAATTTTAAGTTACACAGAGTTTTCTCTTTATTGTTAGATGTCAAAAAATTGAAGTTTTAATATTTGTTTTCGAGTATCAAGGGTTGTATATGAGTCTCTCATCTATACAAATCCTTGTCTAATTGGTTTCCGATGAAGGAATTAAAATTCATTTATACTAAAACAAATATTATTATCAATTCATCCTTGATGTCATGGGGGAGAGAATCTAAAATTGAATTGTAGAGTGTACATGAGGGTTCAAACAAAGCTTGACTACATTCTGCCCAATTAGTTGGATAAGGGACTAACTTGTGTATCTCCTCAAAGAAGGGTTTTTACAATCGTATGAGCATCAAAATTATTTCATTTCATCCTTGCAAAATATATTATCTCAAAGAATTTTCCTTATACACAAATACAGAGTCAATTACAAAGCATTCATAAGCCTTCTAATATTCAAACACTAAATAAGAATCAAATATTCTTATTCTGATTAGATTCAGGGAACATTTCTCATCCTCAGAAATCAAGAAAGTTTAAATTTGCTATAGAAAAACACCTTTTGTGTTTGGGGTGAGGGTTTACCCGCCTAGGTTTAGTGAAGAATAAAGTATAAGGGAATTAAATTATTCACATTCGTTGGCAAAGACTGATTGAAGCAATCTATGAGAATTGGAAAAAGCTCTTGGATTTCCAATCTACTATTTTGGGAACCAATAGATTGGTGACTCAGCTGGGGAGTTGTTATCAAAATAGTTTTTAGAATTTATAGTCATAAAGATAGAATCTACTCGGAGAAAGGATTCAAAAGACAAAAAATATTTTCCTTCTAACAAGAAGGTAGTGACTCTATTATTCAACAAAAAGTTTTAGTAAGCGACTCTACTAAGGGAAAAGATCCAAAAGGAGACAAGTAAATTTTTCCTCTTTGAAAGAGGTGGCGACTCTATTGATAAGAACCTAATGTATAAAGAAATAAGTTACTACAAATTGAGATATTCAAAATGTACCAAAATAAGAAGCCATTTCATAGAAAACCATTTGTTTCGGATGGCATCAAGTCATTGGATCTTAGAAGATTTCAATAGATTCCTAATAAGTTATTAGGAATAAAAGTCCACCAACACAACTGAGGGGGGGGGGGGGGGGGGNGGGGTTGAATCAATTATGAGACATATTATTAAACATTAAACTTTAAACATCAAAACTTTAATCCAAATGATAACACAATAAATGCTAAGACAATAATACAATCCTTTGTTGTTGAGAAAACCCTGTTAAAGGTAAAACCTCGGTGGGAATTAGCACCGACAAATGATGTACTGAGAGTATAGTATCCCTGTTAAAATATTTATCCCTTTTAGGAGCTTATTGATGCATTTACAATATATAATATCTTTTAAAGGATAGACCCTTTTAGGATTGAAGAGTAACAGTGGACTCACTACCCAGGAACACTGCCAAAAAAAGGTTAAATCCACCCTCAGGACTTATAGTCTGAAATACAAATGTATAAGAGATATACAATCCAGTGAACTATCTGATAGAAACTATCTTTGCTTGGTTAGTTCCAATGAAGTAACATAATCACAACCTCTACTCTACATCTATCAGACTTCACACAAACAAGCTCGCACCTTCTACACTTCATTGTCTCTTCCACAATCACACTTTCTAACAAGAAAAACTCTCACTTATATACCCTATTACAATAATAAGTTAGGTTGGCCAATTAGGATTTTCCAATGCATAAATAATTACTTAAACCCTTGATAAGATAAACACGGTACCTATAACAAGTAAAAATAAATTACAATTCATTAAATATAATCCATGCTTGCAATCCATAATACACGCTACATCTCTGAAGTCAACCCCAAATACGTCTCCTCAAGAACACACACCACAACTGGCATCACCAAGAGTCCTAAGACTTGAAAAACATAAAAACCTTCCTTAACATGTCTTATGTTATCCCTTAAGCTCGCATAACTTGAATCCACGTCGCACATAAGTTATTCTCAAAATACAGAGACTAACTCTGTTAAAGGTCATTGGCACTGTCTAGTACCCAGTCTTCACTAAAACATTTGTAACTCATCCAATATACCATATTAAGCCATGTGACCTTAGAAATAAGATCAAAACATATCCTTATACACATCACCATCTTTAATCACTCTGGAACAATCATACAGTACCTGTATACTTATGTCATTCATCAAGCAATAATAATAACCAGTCTGATCTCTCTCCATAAAACATATGTTGACATCAGTAACAAAACATGAATGCCAACAACAACATCAAAAATAAATTCCAAAAATATCCCCCTTTGGCATTGATGGCAACATATGGGAAAATCCATCAACCCTAAAGTACTCTCTCTCAATACAATCTTCTCAATATCCTCAACACAACTCTCCCTAAAATAGTAGGGATTTTCTCATAGAATCTCTCCCCCTTTGACAATAATGGAAAAGGGTTCCATAACTCTGCTTTAGATCATATTCCTTTTGCAAGGCTTATCTTTTTCAAATATTCATGCAAAATCACCCAAATGTGTTCTATAATGTTCCTGGGATCACTCCCCCTGAGGAGTAGATCCATACATCAAGTCCAAAAATGATATAGCTCTAAAAGCCTCTGGACTGATGCATTCCTGCATCAATTTAGCTCTTACAAGGAGGAGATGCCACCCCAAGCATACCGCTGAGATACTCAAAGGCATCCTTTGGTAAAAGTTTTGTAAATATATTTGCTATTTGTTCCTTTGTGCTGATATATTCCAATCTAATCTCCTTCTCTGCTACCTTGTCTATCAAGAAATGATATTTAATGGAAATATGTTTATTCTTTGAATGCATTACTGGATTCTTTGACATATTCACTATGATAGTTTTATCGCAATGGATAACCACTGGCTCATCAAAATTTATCCCAATGTCCTTCAATATTTGTTTCATCCAAACAATTTGTGCACAATTTATAGCAGCATCAACATACTCAGTTTCAATAGTAGAGTGAGCATGGCTTTTTACTTAACCAAGAAACCAATCTTTTCCCAAGAAAAATGCACCACCACTTGTACTCTTTCTATCATCAATATTTAATTCCCAATCAGCATCAGTATAAGCTGATGACATTATTTTTACATTAGTATGCAAACAACACTTTCGATAAGCATACACCAAAAGATAGGATTGACCAAACCAAAGATCAGAGATTAAGAGATCACCAAAGATGACAAAGTACAAAGAGAACCGATGACACAACTTAGTATGCAAACTCAAATCACAAAGTAGAAAGATAAAGTGGAACCCAACAGAGGAACCTGATATGCAAGATACAGTGCAGACCAACAAGATAGTTAAAGTGAAACCGACATAACAAAACCGAAGGACACTCAAGCATGACCAACAGACAAAACCAAAAGTCAGTTGCAGCCCGCAAAAAGTGGATCTGACTTCCATGTCAGATAAATCAAGTGTATTCTATTTATAGGATATCTATTTTTTTAATCCATTTCTTTAGGGATAAGATACATGAATGTAAGTGTTTTAATCAGTCTAGCTGATTTAAAACACATAGACTAGGAGATCTAGGTATAAGTTGTAAACATGATCTTAGAGTTAACTTTGTTTTTATCAAAAATTGAGGAAGTCAATCCATCTATAAATAGATGATGCAATCATTCATTATCATGGATGAATAGATGATGTGAAGAGAGAGGAGAACATGAATGAATCAGAAGAGCACATTTATGGGTCAAATTGAGAGTTTCAAGAATAGGAACAACAAAAGGTGAATTTGGTTATAAAGAACCAAGAACAGAGCATATCAAGAATTAGAGGTATTACCCAATCAAAATAAGATGATAATATTTTTATATAAACTAAATTGGATCTGTATCAGCAATAGGATATTGCATTTACCAGGTCAATTTGTAATTTTCTATCATTCTAACAAGTGGAGCAAAGTGTAAAAATCATTTCAAGGAAGGTGGATTTAACAGTCCAACAAAAAATCTCTTAACCGAGTGCACACTCAACAATGTTGCTAAAGATCTTAATAGAGTAGACTTTAATAGGTCTCCACTGATACTCCTATTAGGGTAGATAATCAGAAGTGATTAATTTGTAAGCCTTAATCGGCCCCTTCCAATCTAGAGATAGTGAAGATTTTGTGGGTGCCATCCCCACCACAGTTTTTACTTCCTCACAGGAGTTTTTTGTGATATCATATCTTGTGTTATGTGTCAATTTACTTTCATTAATGTTTCTATGAATTTTCACATGTATGTTAATGTTATGATTTGATATAACTCACATCAAGATAGTATAAATCAGATTGAATGGATATACAATTGATTACAAAGGTTAATTGATAAAAGGGATACAAAAGTTTTAGAGGTACTCATTCACACCTCCCCTCTTAGTACATACTTCCCATTAATCCCAACAATTGGTATCAGAGCTAAGTCTCTTCTTGGAAAGCTTAAAGGCTTAAGATAGAAGATCATACAATGGAGAAGTACAGACTTGATAAAAATATTGAGAACAAAAAGCTTGAAATTTAGATGTTCTTTGAATAGTATAAAGAAGCTAGAATCAGTATGAGACAACAGCTAGATGAAATAAAGAATATGGAATCTCGCTGTAATGAGATAGATTATCATGAGGAAGAGATGCCAGATTTATTTGAGTCTTCAGGATCAACTATAAGAAAAGCATCAGATACATCAGAAGAAAGCATCACAAACCTAACTGAAATCAATCTACATCTGGCTGGACAAGTTAAATCTCTGCAAATTAGTCAAGAGACAAAGATGGAAAGGATGATTGATGTCATAAACAATGCTAGACAAGATGAACAAGAAAGAACACTAGCTATTGATGATAGAAGAAAGATCACAGAAAAGCTACAAGAAAAAGAGTCTAAAATACAAAGACTTACAAAGCATCGCCATGAGATTACAAATCAGATTATTCTTACGAGTTAAGAGGCAAACAAATTAAATGTTGAACTCATTAAAAGAATAGGAGCTATCTGTGAACTGAGGGATGAGAATTAAAAGTTGAAACATGAAATAAGAATTCAGCAACAACATAATGAAATTATCAAGAAAGCTGAAGAAAGCAATAAAATAATGGATGATTTTCTTGAAGGACGACGAAGAGTCAACAACAATATTGGTCTAGGTTTTACTGAGAATTGAGAATCATCAAATCAAGATGATCCAAGGAATGTCTACACAAATTCAAGACCAATAAAGCTTACATGTAATCGCTATGGAAAGTAAGGCCATACATGAAATGTATGCAGAGGCAAAATGAAAGGTATTCCTAAATCTACATCTTCATTCATATGATTCTGCTATAAATGTAACAAGAAAGGACATAAATCATATGAATGTAAGTCTGAGATGAAACAACCAAAGAAGGAAACCTACATGGACAAATATTGTCCTACTTGAAAAATGAATGGGCACACAACTCTTAAATGCTAGAAAAAGAAAAGGCAAGCATGGAAGCCAAAAGGTTAAGAAACTCCCTATCAACCGAAGAGAGCCGGTAATCAGTATGTATGGGACTACAATACTTGGAAAAATTGTACAACATGTGGAAGATATGGTCACATTGCTACAAACTGTATAAGACAATGGACTAGAAAGTCTAGAGGCTAGACTAACCTCAGAATGACATGCTTATACTGTCATAAAGTTGGTCATCTCAAGAAAGACTGCAGAGACCGAATGACAGAGACAAGAACATATCCCAGTGAAAACACCATTGAAGATATCCAGAGTGCTAGAGAAAAAATGTGGAGAAAAGATTCAAGCAATGATGAAGCTGGACCGAGCAATGCAAATGGTGACACCCCATCCAATGGATCTGGTGACATCACCACCCCCACTTAAGAAGAACAAGTATGGAACTGCATTACCCAAGTTATTATTTTACATCAGTTCCATAGTATGTTGATATAATGCCAAATCAGCATAAGAAAGATGCATCATGGTATTACTTGTTAAAATTTGTGATAACTATGCTTTCAGGCATACATACCGAAACTCGTCGGTATACGCTCAAAGCTAAGACTGCCTACATTTCCTAAGAAGCGTCAGTTAAAATCAAAATTTTCTAAGTATAAAATGAGCCTCGTCGATAAACAAGCAAATGAAGAAGTTCTCAGCGATACTAAAACGTGTCGGTAAAAGCAAGTAAGTTAGCAACTGCTCTGAAATGTTTTAAGTGTCATCAAAGGAAAGTGAAGTCTTCACCGATGAACTCAATCTTCATACACCGAGGAGTTGTTAAGAATTTATGGCATGCATTTAGGGCAACACCTATAAATAGGGCAACATCCACTCATTTATCATGACGCCTAGAGTAGAGCGACCACAGGTGATTTTCGAGCAGAGAGAAACTAGGTCACAAAGCAATCACGACTCAACACACAACACTCCTAAGCTGTTCATGAATATTTGCAAGAACAAACACTATGTTCTACGAGACCGACAACTCTATTTTTACACATTACGTAGGAAGCCCTAAATTTCTGAAAATGGCTTTGACGTCAAGAACCATGAAATCTAAGAACGCAAAGAAAGATGAGTTCAAACTCATTAATAATTTGGCATGTTAGGAACCTAATTAAAAGATCCATCCTAAGGTTTCCTCACAATCTGATGATGCTGGTGCATTTTCACACATTCCAACTAGGGTTTTACTCGTGGAAGATGTCTAATCTTTCATACACTGCAAGATTGTAGAGATAGGAAAATTAGAGGTTGAAGAAGCTTATAAGAAGTTGTGCAACGATGATGGAAAACTGAAAGATGAACACAATCACATTGAAGTAAAAGGGATAACCAATGCCCTAATGTTCCCAAAGATATTCAAAACCAAGTGGATTCAGTTAGTGCTAAGTCAAATGCATAACAATAAGCTATAGCTTGATGAACCGAAGGTAATAACCTGAGACATCACTCATGTAGTCACCAATTACCCCATAATCAATAAAGTTAAGGCACTAAAGCATCCACCAAAGGCCGAGATTGAGAAAATAATAGGAGCCAAATGGGATGGCATAGGACTGAAAGTTACCACAATAACTGATGATGAGATCAAGTTCGGTGCATGTATTCTAGGATACAAATTCTTCAAGGCAAGCAGATTGAACAGCATAGCATCAGGTGCAGTGGACACAGTGTTCAAAATTGTGAAGAAGGGAACACAATTGGACTTATCTGAACTACTCTTGAAATAGTTGAAAGACAATCTAAAGACTATCATGAATGCAAATTCGAACACTTGTAAATTTGATTCACTAATAATGTGTATCTTTTTTTTTTCTTTCAAGAAACATTCCCATCGGTTGGAGATGTTAAATGGGACAACACCAAACCGGTCACCTTGCAAATCAGTGAGCACATAGCTACACTGGGAGATAACTTTGAGACATTCATGGATGAATACTTTAATGTATTCAAAGACCGAATGCAAAAGAGGGTAAGAATCCCCGAGCAACTCATTGAAAAATATAAGGATGAGATATGCTTCATGGTTGATACTAAAAATACATACATTAAGCCTATTGTAGCAAGGAAAACATGGTTGCAACCATTAGAGTATTAGATAAACCTTGATCTTACCACTAAGGAAATTGATGCCTTGATTAATGAACCATTGGACAAGAAACAACCAAAATTTGGAACATATAAAGAGGCCAAGACAAGAATCAAACCTGGCCTAGTTGTTAAGAAAATTGTTAGGAAGAAAGACAAGATGGTGAAGAATTTGAAGAAGATACTGTCAGCAACCAAGGAAGAAGCTAAACAGGATGAAGAAGTTGAAAAGGAGGAAGAAACCGAAGAACAGTTATCTGTCGGTAAAGATGAAGGAAAGGATGACTCTGAGGAAATAGAGTCAGATTCACCACCTCCTCCACCAACTAAAAAGCCAAGGACAACAGTTGCTTCTAGGACAAGAAGCCAAACATCAAAAGATTCTACTCCTTCACCTCTAAAGAAAGGAAAGGTTAGGACTTACAAGAGGAAAGCTCCCACACCAAAAAGAGGGCAAAACAAGAAAGGAAGGAAATTCATAAGAACCTGAGAGGATATAGAAGACACTGAGTAGCATGAAGCTATGGAATCAGAAAATGTCAAGGTAACACCTCCTGAATCTATTGATGACATATGAAAATCTATTGCAAAATCTGGATCTATATCAGATTCAAAGATCAGAAGATAGTTGAATTTAGACCTAGAAGATCAGAATAAAGTAGAGGACGTCATCATAGCCAAAATGTACAAATTTAAATATGTATCGATTCATTTTAAAGGCAGTTATGTACCAAGGGAACTCTTGGATAGATTATACTCTCATTGGACATTTGCATTGAAAAATGAGAAGGAAATGAGAGAGAGAGAGAGAGAGAGAGAGAGAGTACTTGTTTCTCTCGTGCCACCTAAATCAAAGAAGGTTGAAATAGATGAAATGATGGAAAAGTACAAAAAGGAGTTCTCACCAAAGCTGAGAGCATACAAATTTCTTAAAGGAAATCTTATAGAGCTTGAGAAAGACAACCATAAGAAATGGTGAAAGATAATGAATAGACCTACTAAGGAGGAAAGCCCCAACAAAGACCTTCAACAATAAGAAGTTGACAAGGCAACTCAAGATGACACATCTATTGAGTTAGATAAAGAAGATCATACAATCGACAACAAGACTGCAAATATTGTAGATGAATCATGGCCAGATAACACAAATCACAACATTGTAGACACTAATATCATAGACATTACCGATGAACCAATATAAAAGTGAATAAGGATGAAGATGTCACAATTGCAAAGGAAAAAATTGATGAGCAGGACACAAATGTTGATATTGCACAAGTGAATATTCCAGGCAACATGTCAATATTGATACAAGCTATCAATATCCTGCAAGAAACAAACAAGTCACCTGAGAAGGATAATCCAAAGGATGCAGGGGAAGAGGAAAACAAGGATAACATTGATGGTTAGCAAGACATTGGATATACTCAGGATATAACCAACACTGATAAGGTTACAGGAAGAGATAAATAAAAGGATGCATATTCACAAGACAAGAATGCATAAACCAAGACTGATGAAGCAAAGAACACCAATGAAGGAGACAAACCTAAAGATGGTACTCCTAAGAAAACTGACAAGCATGCTACTGAAGATGTTAAGTTGAATGTGGAGACGTCTGCAAACACCTAACAAGGTGAAACCGATGCCAAGCAGTAGAAAGAAGCACAACAAGTCACTTCATCAAGCACAATAGAGAAGGCTGAGAAATTGGCAATGGTTTTACATTCTACTGAGTCTCGGAAGAAGAAGAAGAAATCAAAGAAGAACAAGTTAGAGGTCACCTTGGATGAACTCATTGAAATACCTGAGTGTAACCCATCTACACTTGACTTTGAAGCATTACAAGAATATGGAGAGAAATGCCAAAGGAAGGCATTGCAAGAGAAGCTAAAGAAATAGCACAGGGACTCCATGGTACTGGAGACAACACAGGACATACTACATAAAATTGTGCCCAATGTTGATATTGATCAAAGAAAGCCAATACTTGATCAGTTAGCTACCCTCACCGATGAAATCACAACTTGGAATATTGATGCTGAGAAGGAAATAGAGGAGAGAGCCAAGATGAAATACCAACAGAAGCTCATTGAGAACATCAGCCAAGAAGTGGCGGTAAATAAGGTAAAGCTATCAAAATTCATCACTGAATTAGATCCAATCATATCTAAAGCTATAACCTTGATTCAAACATTGAGCACAATAGACAAGTTCACTAAAGAGAATAGTGAAAACATTGCAAATCTAGATATCGATCTAGCAACTAGTGCACAAAGCTTAACCACCGATGGAGACAATGCAGTCAAACTGCATTATGAGTAGATAATTAAGATAAAAAGGTTAAGAAAAGAACTATGGGAGGTAGAGACACACTTTAGGGAAGAATTAATCGAGCTCCAATATCAACTTTTGCCAAACCTAACACTGCCCCAACAACATATCAGTTTAGCAAGGCAACTGATTGCAACTCCTGAGATGTCTGTAGCAAACAACATCTACGACATGCACTCAAAGATCACACTCGAGAACATGGATCTAAAGAACCTCAAAGAACAATGGGAGAAAATTATGGAAGACATGAAGTCTTCAAACTCTCACATTTTTTATAAGCTCTAAGGTAAAGACCTTTGCCCTTAATATCAAAAAAGGGGGAAAATGTTATGAGTACAAAATACAAAATGAGAAAATGACATGTATTCATTCATTCATTCATTCAGATGGGAAAATGGTAGATATGTATATATATATTCATATGGGAAAAATGATATGGATAAGGAAAGACATCATATGTACAATTATACCAGCATATACATAGGGGGAGTCATTAAATGACTAAGGATTATATATGTTGTATATACTTAACATTTTGTTAGTATTTGCACATATCCTTTTTTAATACTAATATCAAAGGGGGAGAGTGATGACATTAATTTTCCATTAGTATGAAAATAACACTTTTGGTAAGCATACACCAAAAGAAAGGACTGAGAAAACTAAAGATCAGAGATTAAGAGATTAGCAAAGATGACAAAGTACAAAGAGAACTGATGACACAACTTAGTGTTTAAACCGAAATCACAAAGTAGAAAGATAAAGTGGAACTCGATAGAGGAACCCAATATGCAAGATATAGTGTAGAACAACAAGATAGTTAAAGTGCAACTGACATAACAAAACCGAAGGATAGTCAAGCATGATCGACAGATGAAACTGAAAGTCATTTGCAGCCCGCAATAAGTGGATCTGACTTCCACGTCAAATAAATCAAGTGTATTCTATTTATAGGATATCTATTTGTTTCAAATCCATTTCTTTAGGGACAAGATACATGAATGTAAGTGCTTTAATCAGTCTAACTAATTTAAAACACATAGACTAGGAGATCTAGGTATAAGTTGTAAACCTAGTCTTAGAGTTAACATTGTTTTTATCAAAACTTGATGAATTCAATCCATCTATAAATAGATGATTCAATCATTCATTATCATGAATGAATAGATGATGTGAAGAGAGAGGAGAACATGAATGAATTAGACGAGCACATCTATGGATCAGATTGATAGTTTCAAGAACATGAACAACAAAAGGTGAATTTGGTTAGAAAGAACCAATAATAGAGCATACCGAGAATCAAAGGTATTATCCAATCACAATTAGGTGATAATATTTTTATATAAACTAAATTGGATCTATATCAGCAATAGGAGATTGCATTTACTAGGTCAATTTTTAATTTTATATCATTCTAACAAGTGGAGCAAAGTGTAAAAATCCTTTCAAGGAAGGTGGATTTAACACTCCAACAACAAATCTCTTAACTGAGTGCACACTCAACAGTGTTGCTAAATCTCTTAATAGAGTAGACTTTAACAGGTCTCCACCGATACTCCAAACAGGGTAGATCATCAGAAGTGATCAAATTGTAAGTCTTAACCGTCCCCTTCCAATCTGCAGATAGTGAAGATTTTGTGGGTGCCATCCCCACCGCAGTTTTTACTTCCTCACAGGATTTTTTTGCGATATCATATCTTGTGTTATGTGTCAATTTACTTTCATGAATGTTTCTATGAATTTTCACATGTATGTTAATGTTATGATTTGATATAACTCACATCAAGATAGTATAAATCAGATTGAAAGGATATACAATTTATTACAAAGGTTAATTGAAATAAGGGATACAAAATTTTTAGAGGTATTGATTCACCCCTCCCCTCTCAGTACATACTTCCCATTAATCCCAACATAAGCATGTAAATCAAAATCATCATATTTTTTATACCATAAGGCATAATCTAGTTTTCCTTTCATATATCTAAATATTATTTTTACAGTAGCAAGGTGAGTCTCTTTAGGATCTGCTTGATATATTGCCACATTTCCATCTGCATTAGCAATATCTAGTTAGGTGTGAGTCAGATGTTGTAAGCCTCCAATCATAGATTTGTACTTTGTCTGAAAAACACTCTGAGATTAATTAGTAGTAGTAATCTTGTGACTATTAACCATAGGTGTTCCAACAGGTTTACAATCTTCCATTCCAAACTTTTTAAACATTTCTTTAAGATATTTTATCTGAGAAATAAAAATACCACTCTTGTTCTGATTAATTTTCAATCCAAGGAAAAATTTAATCTCACCAATCATTGACATCTTAAATTGATTTTCCATTTCCTTAGATAATATTTTACTCATTATACCATTTCCTCCAAAAATGATATCATCAACAAACACTTCAACTATTAGAATTCCATCTTCACTAGTTCTTAAGTACAAATTATTGTTTGCATTACCTTTTCTGAAACTAAAATGAAGTAGATACCTGTCCAATCTTGTATACCATGATCTTGGTGTTTTTTTTAGTCCATACAAATATTTCTTCAATTTTCAAATGATTTCCTCATCTTCTATCAAAGGAAATCCATCTGGTTGTTCAATATATACTTCCTCTTCTAGATCTCCATTCAGAAATGTAGATTTCACATCCATCTGATATACTTTGAAGTCTTTGTATTCAAAATAAGCAACAAATCTTACAACCTCAAACCTAGCAACATGAGCAAATGTTTCTTCAAAGTCTATACCTTCTTGTTGCGAGTAGCCTTTACAAACTAGTCTTGCCTTAATTCTTACAACCATTCCTTCTCGATTCATCTTGTTTCTAAAAACCCACTTAGTTCCTATAACATTCTTATCTTTAGGTCTAGGAACCAGCTCCCAAGTGTTAATTTTCTTTACCTGTTCTAGTTCTTCCTACATAGCCTTATTCAAAGATTCATCTCTACATGCCTCATCAATAGATTTTGGTTCAACTTGAGAAATCAACCAAATTTCATCTCTTAATCTTGATCTTGTCATCATTCCTCTATTTGAGTCTCCAATAATTTGATCTTTGAGATGGTTTTTCTTAACATACCTAGGAGTCTTAAAAATTCCAGTAAGATCATTTAAGTCATCTTGATATACCTTGATCTCATAGTCAATCTCAAAAGTTTCTTCCTCATCTGTAGTAACCTCCTTGATCTCTGTAGTCTGGTTGTAGTCTTGTATTCTTTCCTGAATCTGGAACTTTTCATCAATCCTCACATTAGTTCTTTCAATCATCTTCCTCAAACTTAGATTGAAACATTTATAAGCTTTGATTTTAGTGGAATAACCAAGGAATATCCCTTCATCACTTCTAGCATCAAACTTTCCTATCTCATAATCTCTTTTGATATAACATTTACCACCAAATATTCTGAAATATTTTACAGTAGGAGTATGATTGAACCATAATTCATAAGGAGTCTTACTTCAAACTTTTGTGATCTAAATTTTGTTCAAAGTATAAATAATAGTACCAACAACTTTTCTCCAATGAACATGAGATACATTTCCTTCCAACAACATAGTTCTAGTAGCATCTAATATTGTTTTGTTTCTTTGCTTTGTTACCCCCTTCTATTGTGATTTCCTAGGAGCAAATTTCTATCTGTATATTCCATATTTTTGTAGTAGGTATTGAATAAATCTGAAGTAAACTCTCCACCTCTATCTGATCTCAAATATTTTATCTTTAAGCCTGATTCATTCTCAACTTTTGCTTTGAATATATTGAATTTTTAAAAAGCCTCAGATTTCTCTCTTAGATATGTAACCCACATCATCCTAGAAAAGTCATCAACAAAAAGTATAAAATACCTTTCATCATAGTAAGATCTTGTTCTTGTAGGACCACATAGATATGTATGCACTAGATCCAAATTCCCTTTCGTTAAGTAATATTTTCTTTTGAAACTAATTCTAGTATGTTTCCCCATTACACGTTCTCTACACACGGTGTTAGATGGTTTCACAATCTCTAGTAGGTCTCTAATTGTATTAGTCATACTTTCCTTCACAATATTATCAAAATTCACATGACAAAATCTTCTATACCATAACCAATTGTCGTCAACCTTCACAACCAAACAAGAAGCCTCAAATCTATTTAATTCAAATACATTACCTCTGGATTTAGTACCAGATGAAATCAAGTCTCCTGACTTACTTTTGATAGAGAATTTCTGATCAATTAATTTTAATTGATAACCTTTGTCCACTAGCTATCCAACACTCAACAAATTATGCTTAAGTTCATCAACAAGTAATACATTGTCAGTATTGGTGTTTCCATCCAGAGAAATAGATCCAACTCTAATGATAAGTTTAGGAGTATTGTCACCAAATATCACAACACCACCATCATACTTGGTTAGCTTAACAAATTTATTTTTATCTCCAGTCATATGGTGTGAATAACCACTATCTATGACCCATTCAGATTTCTTCTCAACATATGACACTAAGGCTCTTTCTTCATGAATAGGTTTATCATCCTTGATAGCAATAAATCCAATCTCATCATAATCAAAATCATCATCATCATCATAAACACCTTCACTATCATAGTAACATTCCTTATCCTTCAAATAATTAGGTTTATAAAACTTAGATTTATGCTTTGGAACCCTTGTAGGACATCTAGATGCAAAATTACGTATCTTATTACATGAAAAACATTTCAGAGGTAAATTTCCTTTAAATTTACCCTTACCTCTCTTTTCTCTTCTAGTTATCAAGGCCACAATTTCATCTAACTTTCTTTCTTCTTCCTATATCTATTCCTAGTCATCAACATATTCACCAAGCTCTTCTCTCAAGTCACTACTGCTAGAGCTCGCAGTTCCTGATAAAGTCTTTTTAGTTTTATGCATAGTCACCTTGAATGTTGTCTCAACTTTAGGTAATGAATCTCCCAGCTTGGCGGCCTCAAAAGTAGTTAATTTTGCAATCAACATCTCTCTATTAAAGTTCATCATCAAAGGTATGATATCTTTTATAGCTTGAACTTTAGTCTTGTAAACAGGTGTCAAAGATCTAAGAATATTTGCGATCACTTCTTCCTCACTCTATGTGTCTCCTGAGTTTTTGATCCCAATAAAAACCTCAATAACTCTCTATATATATGCTTTAATATTTTCATCATCTTTCATTTTTAGATTTTCCATCCTTGTCTTCCAGTTTTGCAACTTAGTCTGCTTAGTAAACTTATTTCCTTCATATAGTTATTCGAATCTTGTCCAAATTTCATCTGTAGAATCCAAATCTTTAACCTTTGTGAATTCACCTTTAGAGAGTGCACTAATCAATGCTTCTCTTGTGACCATATTATATGAAAATAACTTATTTTTTTCATCAGTAAATTTATCTAGTTCATCTTCAGCCTTTATCTATACATCCTTATTTTTAATCATCCAGTAGTCGATTCCCAAGCATAGAAAATGTGTTCTCATCTTTTTCTTCCAACTATCAAAGTTTTTAGGATCAAACTTTGGACTATCGTTCCTATAAAATGTCATCTTAAGGATCACCTCAAGCTATTAAGCTTTCTCTCTAAGGACTAGTAGTTGTGATACCAATTGTTAGGAATAATAGTCCACCAACACAACTGAGAGGGGGGGGTGACTCAGTTGTGAGATAGATTATTAAATATTAAACTTTAAACATCAAAACTTTAACCCAAATGATAACACAGTAAATGGAAAAACAATAACACAATCCTTTATTGTCAAGGAAACCCTATTAAAGGTAAAACCAAGGTGGGAATTAGCACCCACAAATGATGCATGGAGAGTATAGTATCCATGTTAAAATATTTATCCCTATTAGGAGCGTATTGATGCATTTACAGTATGAAGTCCCTTTTAAAGGACAGACCCTGTTAGGAGTCAAGAGTAACAATGGGTTCACTGCCTAGACACACTGCCTAAAGAAGGTTAAATCCACCCTTAGGACTTATAGTCCAAAATACAAATGTATAAGAGATATACAATCTAGTGAACTATCTGATAGCAAATTTCTTTGCTTGGTTAGTTCCAATGAAGTAACATAATCACAACCTCTTCTCTACATCTAGCAGACTTCGCACAAATAAGCTCGCAGCTTCCACACTTTGTTGTCTCTACCGTAATCACACTTTCCAATAAGAAAATCTCTCACTTATATACCTTATTACAATAATAAATTAGGTCGACCAATTAGGCTTCCCTAATGCACAAATAATTACTTAACCCCTTGGGAAGATACACACAGTACCTATAAAAAGTAAACATAAATTACAATTCATCAAATATAATCCAAGATCCATAAGCCAAGATCGTAGTCCATAATACATGCTACATCTTTGAAGTTGACCCCAAATAGGTCTCCTCTAGAACACATGCCATAGCTAATGTCACCAAGAGTCCTACGACCTACGAAACATAAACAACCTTCCTTAACATGTCATCTATCATCCCTTAAGCTTGCATAACCTGAATGCATGTCACATGTAATTTATTCTCAAAATATAGAGACTAACTCTGTCAAAGATCACTATCACCGTCCAGGTTCTAGTCTTCACTAAAACACTTGTAACTCATCCAATATACCATATTAAGCCACGACCTTAGAAATAAGATCACAACATATCCTTGTACATATCACCATCTTTACTTGCTCTAGAACAACCATACAATACTTGTACACTTATGTTAGTCATCAAGAAACAATAATAACCAGTATGGTCTCTCTCCATGGAAACATATGTTGACATCAGTGACAAAACATGAATGCCAACAACAACATCAAAAACCAATTCCAACAATTCCCTAAACTTTCACAACTTGTACAAAAGTTTCATGGGGAATGGGACGAATCAACACTTGAGCATTTTGATGTATTTTACACATTTATAGAGGATCATAAGATTAATACAAAGGATCAAGTTATGAATTTATTTTTCATAACTTTAAAGGATTATGCAAGAAAAGCATATGAATATCTTCCTACACAAAGCATCTCATCATGGAAAGAGTTCGAGCAATTTTTTTTAGATGAGTTTCATGGCATAGTTGAAGAGGATGAGTATTTGTATACACAAGAAGAATCTCAGTATCATATTATGGATTCAGAGCCTTGTGCAAATTCTTCTTTCAGAAGATACAAAGAGAATGATAACCCTAGATGTGGTTACATATCACCGATAATCAAGCATGCATTTCTTAGTACAACAAAAGAATTCATCAGAGAAGAGAAGGTAAAGGAAAGCAATAATTCGTGTGTAGATAAGACATGTGAAATGGATGTAGATGTGGAAAAGGGAAGTGGAAAAGGAGAATGCATGCTCCATACTAAAAAAAATCAAAATTACATTATAGAAAAGGAATCCTATATGTTTTCCTTGGATGATTTTATGAATATAAAGAGATATGAAGATGAAACTGTTGCACAAGTATTCATGAGGATGTTTAAAATCTATAAATAAATACTTGTGGATATAAAACCTTCATTACAAATAAAATGCATGAATTATGGATTTATTAGAATCCTCAGGTAAGACTTCTTCTCAAAATTATACATGAAAGCATTTTAGAATAAGAATCTACTGATGTTTCAAATTTAAATAAGGAAGATGAATGCACTAGTCATATAGAAAACAAAGAAGCATCCATACTTGAGAACCATGATGACAAATGTTTTAAAATAGATAAAAATGAAGAACATTTCATACATGGTGAGTTTTGTATGTAAATGCATATCAATGGTTATGATGGTAATGAGGAGGGCCTCCTCAGTGCATAAGAGGTTTTAGATTTATTAGACATTGAATATCAAAAACATGTTCAGAGAAGTGGTGCAAATTTTTTCTCAGTCTGCCAAAACAAATAGACTAGTGAATCAATACACATGTGAGAGGAGGAAATTTCTTTAGATAATGAAGATATTGGCTTGGTTGATGAATCACATGATGACACTCAAAAGGCTGATCCATTTAATGAATCCATGTAATCTGACCAACATATAAAAGAAGGAAAACCTAAAGGTAATTTCAATCTTCTTCAAGATCTTTTTCATGATGAAACATCAGAAAATCCAGATGAAAGATGGAGAAATGTACCTTGTTTTGAAGATGAACAACACAATGTTGAAATCATGGAAATATTATCAGAAGATGCAATCAATAAAATAAGTGATGCTTCAGACTCTAATACTATAATGGCTTCATCAGTGGTGGAAGTTTTAGACTTTCATAAAGAGGGTGTGCTTTTGCAAAGTTGTCATAATCAGAGTAGTGACAATGACACTAAATTCATGGATTTTCAAGTATATAAAGGTTTAAAATTTTGTATCAATCCCTTTAATAGGACTAAATCAGGATGTCATTCTAATTCAAAAATGAAAATACCTATGCACAATAGAAAATTTGATAACAAAGGATGTTGTAATGTATATGTTTGTGGACTATATGATAAGGGGAGATATCACAAGGAGTATGTGTATAAATTGAAGATACCTATTATCAGATAGAGCAAGTCCAATTGGTTGTTGGAAAGTATCAACATAATGTATCAGACACATCTCAGTATTATTTTTAGATTGATGTCAATGGAATGGGATGAAAATAATATTTTATATAGAGGAAAATATTGCTTTTTCATTTTGGTAGCCCGGGGCTACCAAATTATATATGATGTGATTTCTACACAGTGAATCTATAACACAATTGATTGGCACTTGGTCTTCTTCTTCCAGATATAACTAGATTCTCGCTATACTCACAAGGAGTATACGTCCTGAGAAAGAGCCACTGTTAGAACATTAATTTTTTCCATTTAGAAGCATCAAATTTACCTATTGAAATTAATGTTTCAAAGGCAAAAGTATATTGAAGAGTTCAAAATATGAGATCACGTTGGAAACATTCAAAAAGAACCATTTCCTCTATTTTGTGGGGACAAAAAATACAGGCAGCGAAACATCAACTTTTCATTATTTCACAAGTATCATATTACAAGGCAGAGAAATAACAATTTTTCACTATTTTGTTTGTATCATTGAGAAGGATAGAAAAACAAAAAAAAATTGCTATTTCATGGAGGGCATTTTAATGAGTTGCGAAATGGCGAAAAGAACATTCAAAATTCTGTGAGTAAAGATTTTAAAGATGCTTTAATTTCAACATGCTGCAAACATTATGTTGCCAGAGGATGAAAATGGTCAAAATTTAACAATCTAAAATAGAGCCAATTTGGGAAATCAAATTTCCTATCTCCAATCAAAATCTTATGTTCGTAGAATATGTTTTGTATTTTCGACCAAAGCCAAATCCGAAAGATAGGTAGTTATTAGTTTTATTAGTTTTTTTAAAAGAAGTTTTTAATTTTAGAATAAGGTGGTGTCTCTTCACCCTAAAGGGGTGTGAAAAGCATTCATCCATATATATATGTGGTGTAAAATGTAATCAAAGATAAAAAAAAATATAATATAAGAAAAATGAGGAAGATGGTATTGTAGGAAGATAGCATGGATGGTGATTGCAACTAAAATGTAAATCAATTTTATTCACTTGTTTTATTAATACAAAGAAAATGTGTTTCCTATCCAAGATTGAAGAAGTAATTTTGTTGTTTTTATTGGATTGGTCCTTTGCATTTTCAGTTACACGGAGTTTTCTCTTTACTGTTAGATGTCAGAAAATTGATGTTTTTAATATTAGTTTTCAAGTATCAAGGATTGTATATGAAGCTCTCATCTATACAAATCCTTATCTAATTGGCTTCATGCGAAGGAATTAAAATTCATTTAGACTAAAAAATATATTATTATCAATTCATCCTTGATGTCATCGAGGAGAGAATCTAAAATTGAATTGCAGAGTGTACATGAGGGTTGAAACAAAGCTTGACTACATTCTGCCCAATTAGTTGGATAAGGGACTAGTCTGTATATCTCCTCAAAGAAGCTTTTTTTACATTTGTATGATCATTGAAGTTATTTCATTTCATCCTTGCAAAATATATTATCTCAAAGCCTTTTCCTTATACACAAATACAAATTCAATTACAAAGCATTCATAAGCATTCATAATATTCAAACACTAAATAAGAATCAAATATTCTTTTTCTGATTAGACTCAGGGAACATTTGACATCCTGAGAAATCATGAAAGTTTAAATTCTCTATAGAAAAACACCTTTTTTGTTTGGGGTGAGGGTTTACCCACCTAGGTTTAGTAAAGTCTAAAGTGTAGGAGAATTAGACTATTCTCATTTGTTGGCCAAGACTGGTTGAAGTAATCTAGGAGAATTGGAAAAAGCTCTTGGATTTCCAATCTACATTTTTGGGAACTAACAATACCAACCTCATGATATATCCTACTAGAAAAAGCATGAAAGAAAAGAGAGAGAGAGAGAGAGAGAGAGAGAGAGAGAGAGAGAGAGAGAGAGAGAGAGAGAGAGAGAGAGAGAGAGAGAGAGAGACCATGAACCCTGAGGCTATTAGGATATCTATGTAGTGCTTGGTCATTCATAGAAAGAGAGAGAGAAGAATTAAAGGCTAGAAAATTGTGTTATACTTATCAACTCTACCTCAAGATAGAGAGAGAGAGAGAGAGATGTGCACAAAGGAAACTTTGAGAAATTTTGTGCTCAGGGGTAGCTTAGGAAATCAGGCATGTGGAAAAGCATTATCTTCCACAAGGATCAAAAAGGAGATCATGCATGTGTAAAAGAATTTTCTTCCACAAGGATCCAAAAGGAGATCAGGCATGTGGAAAAGAATTATCTTCCACAAGGATCCAAAAGGAGATCAGGCATGTGGAAACACATTTTCTTCCACAATGATCCAAAAGGAGATTAGGGATGTGTAAAAGCACTATCTTCCACAAGGATCTGTAGGTGCATGTGTGTGTGGCCAGTCTAGGGACCATGTGCCAATATACAAAGAGGGATGTGCATATTCCCCCCTCTTTATGGTGGAAATATAGATGCCATAATATGGAAATAGAAACAAGGATACCTACTTCCATCAATAAGGAGATATCCTTAGACAACAATGTATGTCATAAACTTAGCCAAGAGTGATGGCTCTCGTGAGATAAGGAAAATAGATAATTGTGAAAGGATATGCCGCTTGTAGGAAGAGACCCTTGAAAGGAAGAGATCTTGTTAGCAATATATCTACCCTAAAGAGGATTTCTTGAACAAAAATAACATCTTCATAATGAAGAGGAGTAGGCGAACAATAATGCTCCCATTTAGCCCCCTATTGCTATGTAAAATAGGGATTCTTGATGAAGGATAGAAAACTTTGAATCACTAAATAAGAAAATATATTTATAAAGAACATGGTTTTGCAAATAAAGAAGAGGTAGTGATCAAGGATGCACACCTCTTGTATAAGAGAGAATATTGAATCAGAATAATCAATTCTTCACGAGAAAATAATGACGCATGATAAACAAATGCTACTGTACTGAGGAAAGTAGATCCTTAGAATAAGAGAGACGAATGTACAAACAATATTTCCCCCCAAGTATGAAGGCAAGATATAATATAATACACCCTTAAAGATAGCCTCAAGATATGCAATTGCAAGTAAAATAATATGCATATGTAATATAAATCAGACATATTTAAGCTAGAAAATATATGCAAAGGAAGAAAAAAATCAAGGAAAATAAAATGATCATTAAATGAAAAACATGCCCTTTTTAAGACATGCAATAGAATGTTAAGAAAATATGTTAGTATCTTGGGTGAAACAAAGAGATCATGCCAAAAAAAAGCACTATCATAGAATTATAACAACTCCAAGAAAGAAAATCAGAGAGGGAATAATGTCACCTTATGTCTACTTAGTGATCAACCTAGTCATACAAGATATACACTTTCAAGCAAGGAAGAGATTTTAGGAGGATACTAATCTCATGAAGGAGAAAGATCCATGAACAAGAAAGTCAATACATGGGAGGACATCATAGTCATAAAAGAGAGAAGAAAAAAAGACATAAAGGATCCTTCGAAAGAAATAAATCTAATATGTTCCTTAAATGACAGATTCTCTTATAATATGGGCATTCAAGCAAGCATAAGATTGCAACTCAGGATGAAAATCCTTATGTAAAATAATAAATCATTGAAAGAGGGTTTATCATACTATAAAAGATGCTAGATCACATTGGATATTGGATGCATGAAAGAGAAAAGGGAAAAAATGGAGAAGGGAAGACACATTAAGTTCTCTAAATGTTTTCTCATGTATAAAAGATATGTACTTACAAGAAAACATAAGGTTGCAACTCAGGATGTCAATATCCTTATGTAAAACACCAAATGCATGCTATCAAGGATTTCATTGTATAAAAGGAATATGATAATAAAGGGATAAAATGGATCTTTCAAAAGAAGGAATAAACAATGATCCCTTTCCCCCGAGTTTATAGAGAAAGAGAGAGAATCCTATTATTATTCCCTTAGCGCTCATTATGCAAATAACATGAAATAATGGAGAGAAACATAATAGGAGATGAATAGCTAAGGTATATACCAAAAAAAACTATAATATTTGGTGTTATAAGAAGGTATTAGTATTATTGGGTCCAAGATTAATGAGAGGGGGGGTGAATCAATAATCTAACAATTCCAACTTTTCATTAACCATTCAATCACTTGCATCAATAAACATTCATTGCATGAAAACCTAAATAGTAAGAATAAGCATCCATAATCATGCAACACAATAACACCAAGGTTTTTTTTATGGAAACCCAACTGGGAAAAACCACGTGTCGGGATGGCACCCACTAAAATCTACACTCTTCTAAAGTAAGCCTGATTAAGAGCTTATCCATGTTAAAAGCTTACAATAATGCTAGATTTAGAGTAAGACCTTGTTCGAAGTCACCCAGTCAAGGGATTTACCTCTAGTCCTATTAAGAGCTTTACCATGTTAGGAGTAACCTAGTTAAGGGATTTCAAACCCTATTTCAAGAGTCACCTAGTTCAAGGATTCATAATTCAGACCTGTTAGGATATACTAGTTAAGGGATTTAGCTTGATGAAGCTGTTAGGAATCAATAATTAGATGATCTAAGAAAATAACACTTCTCCTTTTCTAATATAGATCCATTTCAAGATCTCTCTCTACTACATATGCAGACTCTTCAAACCCTATGATCGCACCTCTACAATCATGATTTATCTCCTCCACACTATTGTACATTTCATCATTTTACATATTTATACAATACAAGATTATTAGGGAAATTAACCATCTTACAAAATATTTTATAATCTTTCCCGCTCAATGATAAATCCCTAAAATGTATTACAAATCTAGAACAATTTCTAACAAACTCTGGTTGGCCTTCTAATTCATCACACATTGATTTGACAAAGAAAGTAAAATCATAATACCTTATTCAATGTTCTTGCACAACCTCCAATAAATTTGATCACAATGATCACAAACATGTTAACCCGTCAATCCTCATTGATCTTCATCATCACCACAATCCGTGGAACATGTAATCACTTATCACAATATGATGCATCATCACTGGTCAAGGATATGACTGACTATTCTAAGAACACATTTAACTCTTTGTTGAACAACCTTCTATCTCTTGAAACTTTGTCTTTCGATCATCAAAACATGATGAAGTCGCAACTACAACCTCATAACATAGTCCAAATAAACATATCATGACCACAACACCTAAATCCAAACATAGTTGACATAATCATCAAATCAATATTCTTGTGCTTCATCTTGTTCTTCATGTTAACATGTCAACCTTCAATCAATCATAACTCACTCAATACATAAGATAAACTTTTGAAGTCATAGATATAACATCTAGAGATATCACTTAAGCTTTTGTTACGATCACCCACTCTTATTCTTTCTACAACTCAGAATTCAACCTCTTGAACATACATCAACATAATAGGTACATAGTCAACCAACAAACACTAAGTTGACATCAATGAAAACATCATAACTAAGAAACCTATCACCAATTCAACACCATGAAATACTCAACTTCACTTAACATTAGTTATGCCAACAATCTCCCCCTTTGGCATTGATGGAAACACCAACAATACCAAGCAATCATCTAGAGCATCTATATACCAAAAACTGCTCCCCCTTAGTTGATTCATCTTTTATGTTCTCTGATCTTGATCTTAGGTTCTCTCTTAGTCATCTCCCCTTCACTACTTCACCTCTTGTTCATCTCCCCCTTTGACAACAATTCCAAAGGCACAATAAGCCTAATACATCATCTATTGCAACTATCTTCTTCTCTGTCTGATTGCTCCCCCTAAGGAGTAGTCCGCTGATCATCAATCCACAATGAAAGATATAGAAATAAATTCACTAGGTTGATGCACCTACAACATCTTAATTCTGATCAGGTAGGGGCATAACCCCTAGCTTACCTCTAAGGTACTCAAAAGTATCATTAGGTAGTGGCTTGGTGAAGATATATGCTCTTTTCTCCTTTGTTGGTATATATTCCAACTTCACCTCTTTCTCATGCACTTTCTCTTTCAGAAAATGATACTTAATTTTAATGTGCTTAGTCTTGGAATGTATCACAGGATTCTTGGAAATATTTATAGCACTTGTGTTATCACAAAAGATAGTTATCGGTTTAGTCACCTTTTCCTTGATGCCTTCAAGAATCTTCTTCATCCTTGCAATCTGTGTGCAATTTATAGTTGCGGCAACATACTTAGCCTCTACTATAGATTGTGAGATACAATTATGCTTCTTTCTTGTCTGCGACACAAGACTTTAACCTAGAAATAATGCACCACCGCTTTTACTCTTTATATCATCAACATTTCCTGCCCAATGAATGCTAGTAAACACACTCAAATAAAAATTACCATCATGAGCATACCACAAATCATAGTCAACTGTCCCTTTCATATATTTAAATATCCCATTGACTAAAACCATATGAGATTCCTTAGAATTTGATTGAAATCTAGCCACTATACCAATTGCTTGAGTAATATCTGGTTTTCTATGAACAACATACTGCAACTTACCGATCAGAGATTTGTACAAAGTAGCATCAACTGCATCAAATTCATCATCTTTAAATAATTTACATCCAGTTACCATAGGAGTTCCAACTGTTTTGGATTCATCTATACCAAAGGTCTTGAAACTGCTTTCACATATTTGGATTGACTAATATATATATGCCATTCTTAAGTTGTGAAAGATGCAATCCAATAAAGAATTTGTTCTCCCCAATCACTGACATCTCAAATTTCTTCTTCATCTCTTCAGAAAAATCCAAACTCATCTCATGATTACCTCCAAAGATTATGTCATCAATAAAAGCTTCAGATAACAACAACTTATCTCCTTCAACTTTTAGGTATACATTATTATCAACACTTATTCTATTAAAACTAATTTAAATAAGATAGGAATGTAACCTTTCATACCATGCCCTTAGAGCTTGTTTCAGTCCATATAATGCCTTTTGTAGCTTGCATACCATGTCCTTGTACTTTTTCAATGCAAAACCATCGGTTTGTTCTATGTAGACCTCTTCCTCAAGAATTCCATTCAAGAAAGTTGACTCGACATCCATTTAAAATACTTTGAACTTATTATAAGCAGCATAAGCAAGTATAATTATTACCCCTTTCAGCCTTGCTAATGGAGAAAAAATCTCTCCATAATCTAGTCCTTCTTCTTGAGCATAACCCTTATACACCAGCCTTGCCTTATTTCTAATTACATCTCCATCTTCATTTAGTTTATTCCTAAAAATCCACTTGGTACCAATCACATTTTTATCTTTAGGTCTAGGAACAAGTGCCCATGTTTTGATGATGCAGGAGTATCCTAGGTGTAAGGGCAATCTTGCATCACCCAAAAATATGTGTTTTCTATTCAATAAGGGCTATTTTGTACAAAGCTGCTATTTTTGGAAACTTTCTATTTTTAGTAAGTTGGCCATTTGAACTTG
>MU226364.1:1757842-1812685 GCA_018584345.1 Thuja plicata | reverse complement strand
CACTAATAAACTTAACTCATGACTAGCTCACGAGTGTGCGATGCATGACTTTTCTTCTCTCCACTGGCTCCGCGACTTTGCGACTGAGTGAAGAACTGTTCAGGCTCATAATAAGGACTGAAAACTAACTGTGATCTGCTCCTTTTGATCACTCAGCAAAAATTGCTAGGGTTTGGAGCTAAACCCTAGGGTGCTCTGCACCAGTGCTAATACATAGCTCAAGTAAAAAGGGAATTTGGTATTCCTTTGAAGGATATTTATTATGAGATTAATTATGACTGAAAATTATTGATGGAATGACATATCTAAAAGACAATGCAAGATTAAAGAAGGATTTATACACCTTGAAATTAATTAGGAGGTTATATTCCTTGAAACTGCAATTCTCAACTATAGACATGTCACAGACTGAAACCATTCTCGATCTGGGAACCTGACACTTGTAACTTCCATCTGTGAAAATTTGAGCCTCTAAGAAACAAGTCTACTTTTTAGGTACAAGTCAAGATTCGACTACACCCATTTGTTGGTGACTGTGTACTTTTTGATTGTGATCTCTGAGATGACCCAAAAATGCCTGAATCCATCTCCGCAGATCCTAAAACCTATTCCTACATGTAGAAAAAAGGGAAATTATTTTTGGAAAGGGGGCTTTCCTTGGTCAAGCCCCAGTTTAGGAATTAACCTTGAATTGAAATGAAATAAGGCATTCTAACATGTAACGAAGATTAGATTTGAAATGAAATGTATCATGTAGTGTAGATACTCTTACCTCTTTCAATGTAATCAAGAATGTTGATACAATAGCTTTGAATCCACACAAAACCAAATAGGAAATCATGCAATACAAAAACTTATGAAGATGTTTTTCAAATAGCCAATGAATGATTGAGGAATAAAGAAATGATTCCAATGTCCTTCCAAGAAACTCTTTTTCTTAGCCTCAATGGGAAGAAAAGCTTGATCTATGGAAGACACCTTGAATACTTGAAGACTTGAATGCCACTTGAATTTGAACTTGGATTCTCAATACTTTTCTTGATTTCTTTCTCAATGGTTTCTTTGTTAACATATGTGCATTTATATCATAGATAATAGATTATGGATCAAAATACAAAGAGATGTGATCCTTTTATCGTGCATCTGGAAATAGAATTACACATACTGACCATGGATCTGGAACCCTGAAGAATGTGCCAAATAGGACCTAAGGCCCAATCTGGGATCTAAAACATAGGGGTAAAGTTGAATATTGACTACACCCCTAGGGGGTGAAATCAAACTTTGACTGCACCCCTCCAGAAAGATGCTTATTTTTTATTGGAGGGTGTGGCATATAAGGTTTGCAGGATCGAGAAGGTCAACTAATTCCAATGTTGGGAGAGAATTCCAAGATCATAAAAGGAAGGGGGAATTTTGAGATTGCATGAAAATTGGGGAGGATGCTTATAAATAAGACCCTACCTTGATTTTTCACAAATTAGGGAGGATTAAGGAAGAAACAAGGACCCATATGTTAATAAAGTGTACCTTTAAGTGCAATATGAATCCCAATGAAAGGAACCACACTAAAGAAGGCCCAAAATGATCCTAAATTGAGCACAAATCAAGTGATTACTTTTTAGGATGATACAATAATCTTCCATAAGATCATGCATTATGTCATGGAAGATTATAGTCATCACCCTTTGATATGTAGCTCGTACATTCTTTAATCCAAAAGGAATTAAATTCTAGTACTAAGTTCCCTAGTCACATGTGAAAGTTGTTTATGTTGATCCTCTAGCACAATTCTTATCTAATTATATCTGGACAAACCATCCATCAATGACAACATTTTATACCTAGTCATTAATTCTACTATAATATTTATGTTTAGAAGAAAAAAGTAATCCTTTGGACATGCCTTATTCAGATCTTTGAATTTAGTGAAAATTCTTATGCTTCCATCTGGTTTTGATGTTAGAACTAGATTAAAAAATACACTTCACATAGTCTATGGTCCTAATGAAACCCACATTTAGTAGTTTTTTCAATTCTTTTTTGACTAAAAGTGTAATCTTTGGGTGCATCGTACGAAGTTTCTATTTAACTGGTTTTTCCCCTAGTTGGAGTGGTAAATTATGTAGTGCCTATTCTTGGTCTAAGCAAGGAATGCATGAATATGCCCAAGCAAAATTAATTTTTCTATCTCTAAAGAAATGGATGAGTTGTTCTCTTTCCTCTAGTGTAAATGATGTTTCCAAGTGGATAATTCTCTTAGTTTCTATGGTACCAAGGTTGACCTCTTATGTATTCTCCACAAGTAATGGTGTTCTTTTTTAATTTATAGGGAGCATGTCCAATATTACATCTTGATACACCTCAAAGAGGTTTTCACCTTTAGATATATCCTTTGTTTTTTTTTCATGATCTAGAGGAGCCTTTCAGTTTTCACTTATAGATCTTACATTTCCATTATTATCACTTTTACGACTAGAAGATATACATGAATAACCAAAGTATGTTTCTTGATTGAGATCAATGTAAAATATGGCTTTATGGTCCCCAATAAGTATACTTCTTTGAAGTCCCTATAATTTTGCAATAGTATCATCATCCTTGAAAATGTCTATACTTGGTGGACCTCAGTGTTCCTAGTCTATCAGTTTAGGGTATATGAGGGGAATGTTATCATTGCCTTGGGTATAACATACAAAAATAGTTGTAATGGTATTGATATAGGATTTAGAAAAGGGCTCATAGGATTCATATGATGAGGTTTTGGAGGTCTTAGATTTATTCCAAAAAAAATTTATCCAAGCACATCAATTTGTGGGTATATTTTGTAAGGATAGGCTAACAAATTTGGCCAAGATAATATTTAGACAATGGGTACTTGAGGTTCATTGGGTACCCAATTCATACTCATTGGAATTATTCTCATAATAGTACTTCTCATATGTCTCAACTTAATCAAAAGTACATGCATCATTTTGGTGAGGCAATTGAATATTCAGGGTACTTTCTGTAGGTGGTTGGTACCCTAGACCTTAAAACATAGGATTAGATTTGGGAAATATTGGTTCTTCTACTCCTTGATTCTATTTTTGAGGTTATTGCATCCATGGTACCCTGGTTTGTGCATGATGGTATACCCTCTTCTATATTGATGGACATGAACTGTGACAATAGAGGGTTCTTCGTCTCTCTATAGCCAACTAGATAAGTCTTCTTCTACAAAATCTTCATCTAACTCCCCCCATTTTGTGAATATGGTGGGTGGTTCATACTAAATATATACTTTAGGCTTTCTCTTGAGAGGTTGCATAAGTTTTCCAAACATTCTCGATGAGATGGGTAATTTTCCTACACAAAATAAGTCTGTGTAGGTGTATCATCCACAACCCTTGTCTTGAATCATAATATTTAACTCAGACATTAACGGGGTAGTAGATTTGGAAAAATTGGATATAACAAGATACTTAGAGGATGAGAAGGTTGATGATGCTTGGTTAATAGGGACTTGATTTGCAATGCATCCCTTGAGATTAGTGCAATATAGGAATGGATCTTTATTACCTGGAATGGTAATTTCAATTTTATTGTAAGAGTATTTTAGGCATTGGTTATATTTGGAGAATACAACCTAAATTATATGGCTCTAGGGTCTTCCAAGAAGCATGTTATATTCGAGAATAAGATCCAAGACTTATAAATTGGTCTCATAAAGGACTAGTCCTATCCTGACAGGTAACATAATGATGCCCTTCGAAGGACATCCTACATTGTCATATGGCCTGATAATGATTTTCTTGGTGAGGTCCACCCAAGTCTCAGAGTATTCCGGTATTTGAATTAATTTCAAGGTACAAAAATTAAAACCATCTACTAGCACTCTTTTGATTTTATGTAGGTGTACATATACTTCAAAGTGAAGGGGATCATTATGGTAAGGCTTATGTGTGGGTAGGTCTTTCTCAATGAATGAAACACAATGTGTGGTATCTAATTGTTCAACCATGGCTTTAAATTCATTAACCTTGATGTCTGGGGAAACAAATGACTCTTTCAAGGCCTTATCTAAGATTTCTTTACGATTGGGTGAGATTCATAGCAACTCAAATGCTGAAATATGTACATAGGTCTTCTTAAGATGGTCTAATAAACTATACTAACATGTTGTATGGATGGAGGACTTGGAATGTAATGATGATTTAGAGGGGACACCTTGGACTTTGATTTTTGTTCTATGGGTAGCTACAACACGTTCGGTATCTTTTCCCTTTGTTGTGATATTGTTAATGGTGTAATATGACTCAGTCTAGATACGATTAAAAATGTGTTGATGAACATCATAAGTGTATTTAACCTTGTTATGTTGTCTTGAAGAGAAGTCTTTTCCGTTATCATGATCCTATAGTGGATTTTTGAAAATGGTGTGATTGTTATTATATGTGCCAGGATTATTAAGGACTTCAATTTCCCCATGTTCAATTAGGTCTCAAACTATATTCTTAAGCTAATAATTTTTTTCTATTTTATGTCCCTTGGTGTGGTGGTAGTTGTATAAGTCATTATCATTCCACCATGCAGGGCTTGAATAGACCTAGTTCATAGTATTTGATTTTTGGTAGTGTGATGGTGCTTTATTGGGCCAATTCCATTAGGAAAACCTCAAGAGGTTATGTGAGAGGTGTATATTTTTGTCTTGGGTTATGCCATCCCAGAGGAAATTGTTGGTCATTAGTGAAATTGGATAACCAAGTCCCATTTTGAGGCATGTTATTATTGGTGTTGAGATTATTTTTGTTGGGTGTACCTTGAAGATGCAATACTGGTTGTGCTCTGTTGATAGCTTTGACATCGACTACACTGTCATTGGTGACATTCTTATTTTTGGACCAATATTTTGATTTTTCATAAGGTGAATTGGTACTAGTACCTTTATTATTCTTGATTATGCATTTTAGCGCAAGGCATCTCTTTGATTTTTGACCCTATTCAACAATCTCTTCAAAGGTGTCAATGCATTGGAAGTGTAGAGAACACATCATGTCACGTTGATAATTCTCAATAAACATCAATATCTTATATTTATTTGGGATGTGAAATGGAGCTTTTGAAGGCATGTTCCTCCAATATTGCAATAAGGAAGAGAAATTTTCACCATTTTTCTATTTTGTGTTGCAAAGATCCATGATCATTACCTCACTAACAATGTTATTAGAGTAATGGGAAAGGAACTTCTCAACTAGTTCATTCCAAGAGCTTATGCCTCAAGGTAATCGTGAGAACCATTCCATAGATGGATCACTGAGACTACGTGGAAAGAGCCTCATTAGATAATTTAGATGTCTAAAAATATCCCTTGGCACCTTTTATCCCTTTAATTAATTAAATCTTATTTAATTAATGTACCCCTTAGCCATCTAGTTAATTTTAATTAATTAATTATATTTATCCCTTTCCTATGTGTATTTAATTAAATATATTCAATTTTTTTATCGATAATCGCTTCTGACTGGAGCTGTGAACTAGTGGGGTCACATTTGGGGGACCCCATCCCCATGGTAACATTAGTGAGGCTATCCAGGTATTAAAACCTCTTAGATATCATATTCTATTTATTCTTCCTATATATTTCTCTTTATATCTCTGACACTCCCTTATTGCTCCATTAGTAGTATCACATCCTCCTTATAACTCCCCACACGAAGAACACCGCTATCAAGGTCCATACTTATATTTGCAATCATCGACCACCACCTTATGTCTCCCTCCAGTCTACCTTATCACTTATGATGCCACAACATAACCCCTTATCCCTCCATTTTGTGCATGTGCAACCTCCTTATCTCTCCATTTGGCAGGTGAAAGTCCCCTTATCACTCCAAATGTGACTCCTTATATCTCATGTTAGCCTTCCAAAAGCCTTATGTCTCCCTTTTTTTTGGGTGTCCACCATGTTGGTGTCTACCCCCATCGCAATAATATCGCCTACTGACTAGTCCATTGTCCATCATGCAATGTAGAACGTGCACCCGCGCCAACATACTCCTTCATCCATCGTGCATAGCCTATCATCGGGTCACTTGGGGAAATGAATTTATCAATCCAACAAATCAACATGTTGAGACTCGAGCAAAAGACTTCCCTCTTACGAGGTTGCACAATAGTCATTGCATTATGGGGTGATCCCCAATTAAATATATTCATTATGCCTATAATCCTAAGGTATTTGAATTTTATTTTAATACTCCACCCCTAATGTAATAAATTTCTTTTAATACATTTAATCCCTTTTTCACCCGCATTTTGAATAAATTGTTTATTTAAATCCCTCCATCTCCTAACCCATGACTTAATTAAATTCTAAGCTATGCCTAAAACCCTAACCCACCCCCATCACCATCACCTTTAAACCTCCCCTTCTTACTAATCCTAGATTAATTCATTAATTTTAGGATTAATAAAAATATTAGAAGCCTAATGTTGTTTAGACATGTGTGAGAAACCCTTCCCAAGATGGCCAACCACCTTCCATAAATAACCAACTACATTCTTACATAGTTGTCTCCTCTTCCCTCTTTGAAATTTTCTCACACATGTGTGAGCAACCTTGAGCCTTTCAAAACCTTCCACATAAGCTCCACCTCACCTCACCATTCACTTCCCTCAAAAAATCTATAAATATGAGCCTCATCCTTTTAATTTTCATCTCTTATCATTTGCATTGTTATTATGTTCATTTAGCTCTAGAGTTCTTAAGAAATTTAGCTATTTTTATGTTTTCATGCTAGTTTAATCTTTCATTGTATATTATCTTATTACATCTTATGTTAGCAAAGTTGAATCCATTTTAGTTTTGAATCTTCCATCTTTTCCTCATCTTTATCATGGTTCATCATCTTAGATTCATCTTATTTTGAATCACTATCTCCATTTTTAGTATGCATCAGCTTCTGTAAAATAAGAAATTGGAAGAATCCAACTAGCTGGTGGTTGAGGGATCACCCAAATCTTAGGATGTTAAAGGGGGGAAATGTTTAGATATCCTATATTACATTAGGAATACCTTATAATGATTCACTCTCAAACCCAAATCAGATTAGAAAATACCAAATGAGATGAAGGGATGCTAATGCTAGATCTAGACTTGAAAATGGAGTTTGAAGATGAATTCCTTTATTGTTAAGATCTACATGATATGTAAATTGATATGCAAGATTATAAAAGGAATGAAAACTATGATGAATAAAATGATTTCTAACTAAATATAATATTAGATATGATGTATAAGAGGAAATACAAGATGAAAGGAATAAGAATGAACTCACCTTGAAATCTAGGAGAGGAGGAACAAACTTCAAATCTAGAAATGACTATCGAAAAACTGTCAGAACTGGAAACCGTTCTAGATCTGGAACTCTGAGATGTATGTTTTCTGACTATGAAATTTGTAGATCTAAAGGATATTTCTAACCCAATTCAGCCTTGTCCAAGAAAATCATCCTTGTCTTGGAGGTAGAAAAGTGGGTGGAATTTGTAGTAGACCAGTCACAGATCCTGCAACCATAAAATTCTGGACCCGAAACCTGAAAAACATGTTCCTACACACAAGTAAAAGGGAAATAAGTTGATGGAAAGGGGCTTTCCAAGGTCAAGCCCCTGTATAGGAATTAAACTTGAAATTAAATAAGGAAATTGCATAAACAAGATAAATGTCAGATTTACATTGCATGGAAAACTCTCATGGATAGATATAGAAATAAATCAACTCCACAAGGATGCTTGTATGCTTGGAAGATATTGTATAATCAAGGATACCTTCAAAAATGAAATAGATCTACACTTTCCAATCCTAGATCTTTAATGAATGTATTCTTAAAATCATGGATGGAGAAAAGGAATGTATATTCTTGCTCTCTTGAGAATTCCTCCACTAGACCACCATGGGAGAGAAAATTGCATCAAGGAAAGAAAATTTCCTTTATTTGAATGGAAGAAGACTTTGAGAGATGAAGATCTTAAATGGATGCTTGCCTTCAAATATTGAATCCACCACTTCAATTGCACAACTTGAATTCTTGATTTCTCGATCAATTGATAGCTCTTGAATTTTAATTGCTTGCATAAAGACAGTGATAGATTTTATTAAGATTGGATGTCAAAATGAGAGGAGAATACCCCATTTTATACTCATTTTGGGATTCAAAATTTTCAAGTTGACCAAACTAAGATCGGGGAATAAAACACCCCCACATTGGGCCCAGATCCCACTTAAGAACAACCCCAAGGAAAATGCCAACTTGGGTAGTCCTAGTCCTAGAGGGGTTAATTCCAAAGTGATTCATGGACTTAGGCAGTGTGCAAAGTCTTGAGGAAAGAACATGAAATATGCAGGAAATCAAGCATAAATACCTTTGGATATAGGAATCACTAAAATGGGGTCTAGTAGGTCCTAAAAGACATCCAATTATGGGTGCTAAATTTTTAGGATGGTATATTTAGCCCCCACTTTAGTGGGAGTATAAGAAAATCTCGTGCTCATATTAAAGTAGATCAAATACATAAGATAATCTCAACAAGGTTAAGGAGATGAAGAAACATCAAGCCCCCAAGTGACTTAAGTCCTCATTAAAATCGAAACCATAATTTGATGCTAGAGAGAGAGAGAGAGAGAGAGAGATGCAAAAGATGGAATTGAATAGTCTAGCAAGTTGTGTTATGATAGTTCAATCCATCATCAAGAATCAATCCTTAAAGGAAATTTTTTCCAATAATGGATCTAGCATGATCATTCTGAATGAGAGACATGCTTCCTTAGGGATCAAAGAAGGGTGGTCATTCAAAGGACCATATGTATGTGGTTAGTTTAAGGAACAAATGTGTGTGGTTAGTCTAAGGACTAAATGTATGTGATCAGTCTAAGGACTAGTTGTGTGTAGCAGGGATTAGTCTGAGGATCCACTAAAAATAACAACTCTCTCTCTCTCTCTCTCTCTCTCTCTCTCTCNAATAACCTCTCTCTCTCTCTCTCTCTCTCTCTCTCTCTCTCTCTCTCTCTCTCTCTCTCTCTCTCTCTCTCTCTCTCTCTCTTTGTGTGTGTGTGTGTGCGCCCATGAAAAATGTGAGCGAAGTGTATATCCCCACATTAAATCTATTGTAATTTCCCTAACATGAGCAATTGCTTTAATAGAGCATACATGAATCCACAAGAAAAACTTCCACTTTGAAATTACCCCAAGGAAGGAAAAATCAAGGGAAATGAGCACATGAAAAAAGAGAACACAAAAGGGACCTACCAACTCTTGGGTCAGTAGGTCATATGATAACTCATGTATATCAGAATTATGTCAAAATGAACTGTCATCATCACCAAAAGGAAGTAGAACTATAAACACAGTGGAAGAAAGGCATGTAAGACTTATGAGGAAGAGTATTTTTCAACCGGCATCAAAGAGATAAAAAAGAATAGGTAGCTACAATTTCGCATCATCCCAAGTAGAAAACACAAAGGCACATGAACAAACAATGACACAAGCACGACATAACATGTAACAAAATATAGAAGAAGAGAGACACAAATAGAAGAATGTGTACAACATTGTGATTCCTTTATCACCTTGCACCAAAAGAAAAACAAGGGGTGTTTAAAGAAATCTAAACCAAACACAAAACAAGAAACACATCACAAGGAAGCACCAAACAAAAAAGGAAAAGAAAAGATCCATTATGCAAGAGGACCTAGTCAAGCATATCGCCTACCCCCCCCCCCCCCCCCCCCCCCCCATTTTGGTCTACAATGTTTAGGAACTGTGGGAAACTTGAAAGAGGAGAAAAACAAGCACAACAGATAGAACAATAGCTAGTTCCAAATAAGGGCCTTACTGTGAAGAGAGGTCATTGTGTTCGTCACTAGGAGTGATAGATAACTGTTGTGAAAGGATAGTTGGTAAATAATGATCAATATCAATAGTTTCATACATGTTATCAGAATCACTAGCATTAATATCATTTTTAGCATCAAGAACATCATCATCAAAAGTATCTTCTTCATCTAGATTAATTGTAATAGAATCCAAGATATGAATAGCATTGTCATGTTTTTTCTTTTTAACTTTGTTTAAATTTACTTCCTCCTTTGGGTCAGGCATGAGTGTATCAAAGGGAAGTGGTGTATGAGGTGAAGCAATATTTTGAGAAGCATGTTGATGGGCTCTAGAAATATGCTTGCGATGACGATCACTTGCATGATAGTTACATTTGGTTTTGCTACAAATTTTAGGTGGGATAGGATCAATCAAAATATGGTCCCTTTCTTCTTTTTGAGGAAGAACTGAGGTACCAAACTAGGTTGAGAGATAAGTTGAGAATTATGTGTGTAAGCATTAGGAAGAGGTGGTATAGGAATAATTCTATGTCTAGGGAAAAGAGATGGAGCATCTTAGGTTTTCTAATTTCATTAATCTTTTGAAGCTTGTAGGATTGGTACAATCTAAAGAGATGGTCAAGACAAGTTTGAGTTGGTTGAAGCATAGAAGGCCAAAAGATATCAAGGTCAATAGATTCATGAGGCACAAAAGGATGATAAAGACTATGGTTAAAAAAATTTATTTATCCATTAAGAGGAAATTTAACACATTTATGAATATGAGAAGCCACGACATGCATGGAGGTAAGCCAAGGAAAACCAAGTTTGACTTGAAATTGATCATAAATTGGAATGACAGTGAATGTAACACCTAAATTTTTACCACCAAATTCAATAGGTAAAGTAATGGACCCATGTGAAGGATAAAGGGAACCATTGAAATTTTGAATCTTCACATCAAATGTATCATTAAAGTCTCTTTGAAATTGTTTACTAAAAAAATGTTCTTCAGTTATCACATTCAACATACAAGTGGGATCAACAAGGGTGCCACGAGTAGGAAGACCATTAACCTTTACTACAATATAGAGAGGACCATCATGTGATTTAATTATCTTGATAGGATAAAATTTGATGAAAGTCTAAGATAAAGGCTTAGGTTTAAATTTCTCAACTTGGTTAGCAACATGATTGGCTTCATTAACTTTGTCATCATAATCGATTCATTGGGAAGAATAAGGTTGATCAATAGTATTTTTTGAATGGGATAGCAAAGTATTAGTGTAAATTTGTGAGTTTTTGTTAAGAGGTTGCATATATTTGTTTCCTTGATCATTGTCACTATCAAAAAATATAGCCATAGAATTAATAAGATCTTGGATGACAGTTTCTAAGCGAAAACGCTTCACAATATCATGTCTAGATTTATGGTGGTATTGGCAAAAGGATTTGGGATCAAAGTATTTGGATTGAGGTTTAGAGGTGTCAATTGGTTTGATAGGAGGAAGTGTTAACACATTAGCATTAATTAAATTCAACATCACATTATGCAAAGATTCAAAAAGCTAAGTAAAATTATGAGCAATTTTTAAAATAGATGACAAAGGAGCCACACCTTTAGATGTTGCTGCCACTTGTTCATCAACATTGTTGGATGATTTGTTGATTTTGATGTAGTTCTTTGATTTATAAAAATTGTTGAAATTAGATGTGTCATCACTCTTATCAGTGGGAACAAGATCCATTGGAGTGGTGCTCTCAACCTGACTCACTTGTAGTTGATAATGATGAAGCACAACACACAATTGTGGAAATGAAGAGAATTCAGACAAAAGTATCTTATCTCTAATGCTACTTTATAAACTAGCAATAAAAATACGTTGCAAATCAATATCAGGCAAAGGATAAGAAATATGAGCATACAAATTCTTAAATCTACCAATGAAATCACTAAATTTTTCTTTAAAACCTTGTTTACAATGTATTAAATCAGTTAGGGAGATTTTAGGACCAATGTAGTTTTGAAATTATTCAATGAAAGCATTCACAATTTTTTAGAAGGGATCAATTGAATAAGGAGGCAAGGAGCAATACCTTTGCAAGGCTTTGTCTTGAAATGTTCTAGTGAACAACATTTCCACAAACTTACGATCATGGGAGAAATCACTAAACAAGGTTTAGAAATTTTTAACATGAGTCACAAGATCACCCTTACCATTATAAGTGTCAAGAGGAGGAATCTCCATATATTGTAGGATAACAACACGAATAATATCCATAGACAGGGGAATAGCAATCTCACAAGTAGGAATGTTGAAATTGGATTGAGTCATATAAATATTTTTTTGTTGCAAAGAGGATACAATTTGAGCCAAGCTATTAATTGTAGAATTAGTAGAAAGAAGGGTAAGAGGAGAAACATGAGAAATGTTAGGAATATTGTTGGAAATTGAAGGAATGTTTGAGTATCAAAAAGGAACACTATGGTAAGTGGGCATGGATGATGGTAATGAAACACATGATTCACTTGAAGGGATAAAAGGATAAATAGGATTAGGAAGATTCACATGTGTAGGATTGGAAGTTTGAATTGAAGTTGTGATGATAGGTGGGGCATAAGTAGATACACTAGGAATGGAAGTAGAGATAGGAAAAGAGGTCTCAATACTTGTAGTAGGTGGTATAAAATATAGCTCTTGAATATAATCAATAAAAAGTTTGATATTGTTATCAATGAGATATGAAATGATACACAAGAGGTAAACACCTTGGTCATTGTTGTGAATAAGTTTCCTTAAGCCTTCTACAACAATAAGAGCCTTGGGATTAGAGTTGTATTGAATTAACCGTTGTTCAAAATTTTCAAAGTATTTGGACTTGGGAAGGAGGAACTCTTAAGGCTTAATATTCATTATGAGAAGAGTGAGAATAGTTATTCTCCATGATAGGGTTGATGTCATTAAGATTCATGTTGGTCTAATCTAGATTCCTAGGAAAGAAGGAAGATTTGGGATCAAAGGAACCCATGAATCTATGAATTCTTATAACCAGAATGATATAGGTTGGAATAAGTGTGATGAAGCTCATACATAATTCAATAAAGAGAAAGAGGAATGCAATGCAATTTGAAATAAATATGAAAAAAGAACAACCACATTAATTATCAAATTTAAAGTATATATGAGTGCATATAATGTAGCAAAGATGTAATGCATACAAAGTAGATTTAAATTCAATATGAGATAAATGCATACAAATTAGATCTAAATGAAAATAAGGGGAATATAACACCAAAATCATAAAGGAAATATACTAAGTCGGGTTCACCAAAATGTAACATAAGAAATCAGAAGAACCCAACTAGATGGTGGTTTTGGACTCTCCCAAATCTTAGGATGTTAAAGGGGGGAAATGTTTAGATATCCTATGTTACATTAGGAATACCTCCAAAGGCTTCACTCTCAAACAAAAATCAGATTAGAAAATCTTAAATGAGATGAATGGATGTTAATGCTAGATATAGACTTGAAAATGGAGTTTGAAGATGAATTCCTTTATTGTTAAGATGTGCATGATATGTAAAAACTATGATGAATCAATGAACACTAACTAAATATGATATCAGATTTGATGTATAAGAGGAAATAAAAGATGAAAGGAATAAGAGTGAACTCACCTTGAAATCTAGGAGAGGATGAAAAAACTTCAAATGTGGAAATGACTATTAGAAAACTGTCAAAACTGGAAACTGTTTTGGATCTGGAACACTAAGACGTATGCTTTCTGACTGTGAAATTTTCAGATTCAAAGGATAGTGCTGACCCAAGTCGGCCTTGTCCAGGGGAAAAGAGTAGGTGAAATTTATAGCAGACCAGTCATAGATCCTACAAATTTGAAATTCTGGACCCTAAACTTGCAAAACATGTTCCTGCACATAAGGAAATGAGAAATAGGTTGATAGAAAGGGGCTTACCTTGGTAAAGCCCCTATATAGGAATAAACCTTGAAATTAAATAAGGAAATTTTGTAAACAAGATAAATGTCAGATTTACCTTGCATGGAAAACTCCCATGGATGGATGTAGAAATCATTCAACTCCACAAGGATGCTTGTATGCCTGCATATCTTCTGGATTTACTTGTTGTGTTTTGAGAGAATACCCACAATCTGCATAAAAGATCAAATCAAATGGATCATGGGTACATCCATTTTGGATCTATCGGAGGTATGTGTTGAGTCTTGTGTTTTTTGTTTTGTGTCAACTAACATTTGACTTTGTTTGAGCTTGACTACATAGGCTAGATTCGCATGTATACTAATAAGTGTCATTATGGGCCACCTTTATGCATGCTACAAAGAATTCTCTTATATGGTCTCTTGGCTCACATTTTTCCTTATATTTATCAAATTTTGAGGTCTCAAAATTTGAGGAAAAGGTGGCATGTAGAACAACTTGTCAAATGAGTAAGGACACAAGTTTTCCAATTAATATGTCTTCTTAGGGGCATTGGTTTTAAGGTTAGTCATAGGTTGTTGAAGGTTTTGTACCTATTATACTAGTATCTCAGTGTGCATAAGTAGGACATGTATGCCAACTCCAAAATTTGGGTCCATAAACAAATTTCCACTGTGATAAGAAGGTTCTTGGTTGTGCGTATATGTTACTTGATGCACAAGGTTTTGGTTGGAAGTGGACGCATAAGATGGTGCTTCAACTTGAAGTGGTGTAAAATAGTTGAATATTGGATTCACTGATGCAAAAGGATTTGTTATAGAATTATGTCCACTAGGATTTGTTGACACCCCTTGGTAGCCATGATTTTATTATTTGACTATTGACTAGGAGGAGCACCTTGGAGTGTGATACATGGACCTTGGTTGGAAGATGTCTCTTGTGAGTTAATATTGTGACTTTTTTGGTTTGCATTAACACCTTGAGAGATTGTGTTGGTGTGACTAATTATGGATCCTAATGGATTGGATATGCTCATCTGGTTTTTTGCTACCATGATATTAGTTGAACTTGTTGTTGTAGATTCAGGATTCATGGTCATGTTAGATTGTGACATAATGGAGGATACATTGGCACTCGTTGTCATTTGATTACTAGCAAATAGTGGGTTTTTATATTAATTTATAAATGATGTTGTGGATGTCATGACATGTGTAGCATTGTGGGACACACTACTATAGGGAATTCTTGAATATATCTGAGAAGATGTAGTTTCATGAGTAGCTTGAGTTTGTGGCACTTGTTCTATAATAGTTTAAATGTCAAATCCTACAGGTAATTTTGCTTCATTTTGTTCAAGCAAGTAGAAATATTGATTGGGATCAATAGATAATAACGCATCTATGGTGACCATGATTCTAGGGTCTTGCAGTGCATGATCAATCTCTTGTTAGGTACATTATTTTTGGATATTTTCAGCTGAAAATTCATCACCTAGAGGAGGTAAAGGTGGTAATGGTGGTAAAGTTGTTTCTCCTTATGGGAACATCTTGAGGTTCTTGGCATGTTAAGGTCCATAGATGAAAAGTCTATATTATTGGTTGGATTAAAGTTAGGGTCACTGTTGGGATCCATTTAATCTTTTTTCTTCTGGGATCATGTGGTTGGCATATGAAAATGCACACATGACTCTAAGGAATCTAACCTAACAATGACACTATGTTTTTGGGTTTTTTTTTAAAAAATTGTTTGGGAAAATGTCTAAGGTAAATACAATATGCAAAAACTAAATATGACAATTATGATGATTAGGTATGATGCTAACTTTTTTGGGATTTTAATTTTTGAGAATGTGACTAAGGTAAATGTAATATGTGAAAGGGGAAAATGATGATTATGACCATTATGATGACTGTGACGACTAGGTAAGACACTATTATTTGGGGGATTTTTTTTTTGGGAACGTGGCTAAGGTAAATGCAATATGCAAAAAGTTAAAATGATTATGACGACTAGGTAAGACACTATTGTTTTGGGAATGTGATTAACGTAAATGCAATATGAAAAAATGTAAAATGATGATTATGATGACTAAGACACTAAGGTTTTTGGGATTTTTTATTTTTGAGAATGTGACTAAGGTAAATGATATATGTGAAAAAGGAAAATGACAATTATGACACCTAGGTAAGGCGCTATTTTTTTAATTTTTTTTAATTTTTGGGTATGCGACTAAGGTAAATGCAATATGCAAGAAGGGAAAATGATGATTACGATGACTATGTAGGACACTAATTGTTTTTGGATTTTTAATTTTTGAGAATGTGACTAAGGTAAATGCAATATGCAAAAAGGTAAAATGACAATTATGACGACTAGGTAAGACACTATTTTTTTTGGGGGATTTTTAATTTTTGAAAATGTTGCTAAGGTAAATGCAATATGCAAAAAGGTAAATTGATGATTATGATGACTAGGTAAGACACTATTGTTTTAGAGATTTTTTTATTTTGGGGAATGTGACTAAGGTAATTGCAATATGCACAAAGATAAAATGACGATTATGATGAATAGGTAAGACACTAATTGTTTTGGGATTTTTTATTTTTGGGAATGTGACTAAGGTAAATGCAATATGTAAAATGGGAAAATGATGATTATGATGACTAGGTAAGACACTATTTTTGGGGGATTTTTATTTTGGGAATGTGACTAAGGTAAATGCAATATGCAAAAAGGTAAAATGACAATTATGATGACTAGGTATGACACTAATTTGGATGCAAAAAGGTAAAGTAATGACTAAGGTATGAAAAAGTAGGCCCTAAGGGAAAGTTTTAGGAAATTTTGAGAATAAAACTTTAGGAAACAACCTAAGTAATTCAAAGAGTTTTCTTAACCTCTAAGGTGTGATAAAAGTGACAAGTTGACAAAGTGTTAGTTATGAAAAAAAAGATAATCATAACTAAGGATGTCAAAATTATTCCAACAATCGCTATAGAAGGATCCAAAAAGGTGTACTCTCTAGTGTCCAAAAGATGAACCCTAAAGGTAAAACATCCAAGCCTAAAGGATGCAATACCTATATTTTTGTGATTTTTTTGAATTTTTGGAATATGCAAGGTAACCTTAATGATGTATGAAAAAGGAAATAGGAAACCCTAAATGCAGTATGCAACAAGGAACCCAAAGTATGAATACAAACAGGAACCCTAGGGATAAATACAAAGAGGGATAAATACAAAGAGGAAACCCTAAAATGATATGCAAAGAAAAATGGGAAACCCTAATGAGATATGTGAAAGGAAAAAATAGGAAATTCTAAAAACAAGGAAAACTTATGGATACAAGATTATGGCCTAAGGATAACAAAAAATGCAAAATGGAACCCTCAAGTGCAAACTATAAAAGATATATGCAAACTACAATACCAACCATTGTGTTTTTAGTCTGAATAGGTCTCAGGTATTTGTTTGGTGACCCTTATTTTGTTTGATTGCAAGGTTCTGAGACATGGTTTTTCAGGCAATTACATTATAGGAATTGACATATGCATTGTATGGATGTAGCAATAACAATTTTTTATGTGTGAATGCGTAGCAGAATATAGAAATTGTGGAAAAAATGTTGGTACACAAATTTGAGCAGTTCAGGAACTAGATAATTTTTTTATGTTGGTCTCTTGATTCCTCTTTCATTGTAAAATTCATTGAACTCATTAGAAATGAATTCACCTCCTCTATCAGATCTTAAGCATTTAAGTTTCTTTGCTATTTCCTTCTCAACTATGGAAAGGTACCACTTAAACTTATGAAAAGCTTCTGATTTTTCTTTGAGAAACATGACAGTCATCATTCTGGAATGGTCATCAAAAAATAGAATGAAATACTTCTCACCTATGTAACTTGTTGTTCTAATTGGTTTGCACAAATCAGTATGTACTAACTCCAAGATTTCTTCAGTATTATAATTCTTGCTCTTGAAACTAGTTTTTCCCATCTTCCCAATTTGACATTGTTTGGATATTGCCAATTCAGGTTTCTTCAAAATAGGAATACCTCTTACTCTTTTTTTCTTTCTTATGTTGACCAGGTTATCAAAATTCACATGACATAATATTTTATTCCATAACCAACTTTCTTCTACTTGTGCAATAAAACGTGAACTTTCAGTGAGATCAAGATAGAATAGATTACCTTTTGTTTGCCTGCCAGTTCCAACTAGGTTTCCCTTACCATCCAGGAGCTTGGCCTTACCATTCATGAATTATACCTTGAAAATAATGTTATTCAGTTGTGCCACACTTAGTATATTATGCCTTAGTCCTTCAACCCAATAAGAATTATCACATTTGATTCCTTCAGTTAGAGAAATACAACCTTTACCTTTCACATAGCAAGGTTCATCATTCCCAAAACTGAAACTCCCACCATCATAGTGCTCAAGATGTTCAAATTTAGTTTTATCACCAGTCATGTGGTGAGAACAACCACTATCAATTATCCAAGTGTCATTTTTTCTAATTTGAGTGTAAAGTGCAGTATTTTCATTATCTTCATTGTCTGACTCATCCTTAATAGCAATGTAAACCATTTCATCTTCATCTTCATCACTATCAGAATCTTTTGCAATATAACAAGATTTCTTACCTTTGTCCTTGTAGCTTTTGAAATCTTTCTTGCCTTTGTATTTGTTGAACTTTCTCTCACCTTTGTCTTCTTTGTTTGGACACTTAGCAACAATGTGACCAACCTCATCACATGAAAATAAAATCAATGGTATTCTTCCTTGGTACTTTCCTTTGGCAGCTCTCTTTGCAAGTAATTCTTTAATGAATTCCATATCTTCATCATCAGAATAATCATCACTATCAATGCCAATATTTTTTCCTTCTGAGTTTCTATCCATCTTACCAAGGTTTAATTTAGCTTTGAATGCAGACTCAAAATTGCTAGGATTAGGAGAATAATTGTCAAAATTGTCCAACTCAAAAGTTGTAAGACTTCCAACCAATGCATCTAGAGTTATATCACTACTGCACCTCATCTCTCGAATAGCTGAAACTCTACTTGCATAGATAGGAAGTAAAGTTCTTAATACCTTACTAACAACTATTTTTTCTTCAATTGTTCCACCGACAGCTCTGATGGCACTGACACTTTTCTTGATTCTTTCACTATATTTTGTAATGTCTTCTCCTTCTTTCATTTTCATCTAATCAAACTAACCTTTGAGGCTTTATGCTTTGGCTCTCTTTACATTTTCATCTCCTCCATGTATATCATGTAGTTTCTTCCACATATCATAGGTAGTAGGGCAGTCCTTAACTTCATCAAATTTGGAATAGCTGAGTGAAGAAGCTATATAAATCATCATTATGTTATGATTCTTCATGTCCATCATTTGATCCACAGACATAAGTCTCGGTGGTTCCACATACTTGTGATCCAAGAATTGAAAACTAGTGTCTCCAATAGTATATAGATGTAGCCTCATCAAATCTTGCCATGCAGCAAAGTAGTCTTTGTTAAGCTTGGGTATCTCCCTTCTGTAAGACATCTTTGATCTTTAGCTTAGGCCTTGAAACCTTCCTTGAAAGCACCAAATTCTCTAATACCAATTGTTGGAAATGAGTTGAGTAACTGAGAGGGGAGGGGTGAATCAGCTACCACAAAAATAAATCCAAGTCCCTTAGATGTCTTAAACAAACTTATCACTGTTACTCGGTTAATAAAGATTCTTCTATTACTCGGTTAACAAAGCAATCTTAAGATATTAACTGTGATTATCCTTTAGTGATTAAGTGTAGAAAAATAAATCATAAATAAAATAACATGTACACATAATACACCAAGATTTAATGTGGAAAACCAATTTGGGAAAACCACCAATTGAAACTAGTTATTGTTTTTCACTCTTCTGAAGTGAGCCCTATTAGGAGCCAACCCTATTAAAGGTTGCAATAGCACACTATTAGGTGTGACCCTATTAGAGGATTTAATCATCCTGTAAGGAGTGGCCTTGTTAGAGGTATTCAAACAATTCAAAGTAGAAATGTCACCTTGTGAGAGGATTTACAAAAGACGGTTAAGTCTACTCTGTAAAGAGATTTGGATCACTGCTACAATTGTTAGAGAGTAACAATGGATTGACCTGATTGACGAAGAAATTGTCTTTGCTAATTCATATCTCTACTCTGGCTTTAAACTAGATCCTCACTAATCAAATATTCTATTGTAGCTCTATCTCGATGTTCTATCCTTAATCAGAATCTCATCTGATTTTGCCTTCACTCTTCATATCAAAAACTCTACCATATATTTTTGCTTATTACTAACTCACTCATTCAATCCAAACTTGACCTTATATATATATGATAGGTCTTGTCAAGTCAACTTGAATAACCTTCCAAATAAATAATAAAACTCAAGTCTGTTAGCTTCATATAACCAATTAAACATAAAATATAAACTATTGTTGGTTGGCTACCACTAAACGCATAACTCAGTTAACACTATAATCCTTCAATGCCCGACCGTTACTATAATTCCTGAGTGAACTCGGTTAGAACTAAAAATTACTTTGGTCTTCTTCAATGCCTGAGAGAACATCGCATACACTGACTATGCTCGGTTTAGGTATAGACATTTGTGTAACATCACTACAATTGTGTAAACATCAATAAAAATACACAATTGAATAATTTCCATCAACACTTAGGAAGTATCAATTGTGTTTTTCTATCTCTAAATGTCTTATTATTACCTTGATTTTGCAAATAGAAGAATACACAAGAAAATATGGTTGTTGACAAACATTTGACTGTTGCACTTTTTATATGTTCAAGGACCTTTTCAAACCCAAGATTTCCACTAGTCTAATCACAAATGAAAATGCATGAAGACAATTCTTAGCCTAAGGGAAAATTTTCATTTCAATATCTTAGCCCACAGCTTGGAATATTTGTCAGCTCAAACAACCTTGTCTCACCCTAGAGTGTGCCTACTTTTTTGCCTTTTGCCAGAGTTTGATCAAAGAATATTTATCCTCTATTGAGTCAACCTCCTAGGAGTCTTATGGTGAGTATATTGAGGAAAATTATTCCTTCCCCTTGCACTAAAAATATTGAAATGTTTGAACAAATAATGGGCGACCTCTAAAAGAAGGTGTCTAGTAATGTTCAGTGGTGCTTGAACTTAAGGGATTCAAGGTTGAGACACTTAAGTCTCGATTCAGCCATGTTGGATCCTTAACCACATTTTCCAAACCTAGGCTACCATTGACACACCAAGCCTGATAAATTTCAAGTATAGAACTAGAATTTATCCACAATCCTATTTATATAGTAGACTGAGGGAGTTACTAGTGTAGGAGTACCTCCAAACGATCCAATTTAGGGCATGGTTCAGAATAGTGGATGAAGGGCTAGATGGTTTTGTGGATCAAGGATCCCTAAATATAATAAGAGTCTTAAATTTAATAAGAAGTCCTATTTGTGAGACTATGAGACACAAGGTGCAGTTATAAACCTTAGGGTCTACCTTGGTTAATTTGGACAATTTAGGGTAGGATGGGTTAGAATAGGATAAAATAAGTAGGGAGGAGTTAAAAACATTAAAATATTTTCCCTAAGGTCCTTAGTAGAGTTTAGAGGCAACAATTTCCAAAGTTGACAACTTTTTTAAAAAGTTGTCAAAGTTGTCAATTTGCAAAAATGCAACTTTTTGAAAAGTTGTTACGATTTTTTGAAAAATGGTTACAATTTGAATGCCAATGTTCAAAATTGCTTGGATTGGTTTGAAATGATTGGGATTTGTATAAAAAGGTTTGAAAAACATTTCTCCAATTTTGGAGAGAAACTATTGTATGTAAGCATTTCTCAAGTCAATAAAATAAATCCTATTTTTCTTTTATTTTCACAATTTTTTTCATTGTACGGATTCAAATGGGAAGATGATTGAAACCATAAGATATAAATATGAGTCCCCTATCATTTTCAAGTGGTTTTAGGTCTTTAAGTGAAGGGAAATGAAAGTTAATACCTCTAGACCACTAAGAGGTTGTTGATTGACTGAGTTAGGGTTTCAAGAGAAATCCTCTCATTCCTAGAGATTCCACCATGGGAAAAATATGAACCTTGGTGGAAAGAAAGGTTTGAGGATTTACTATAATACTTTTTAAGTCTTGGGGTTGGGTAATTCTGGCCATTATATAAACCTTTAAAATCTCAGGATAGGCATCTCAATGTGATTGTCCTGGATTCTATGTTTAGGAGAACAACTTAGCACTGGGATGGAATGGAGACTTGAGAGTGGAAATTTGGTATTATTTTAGGTCCCTACACATTTTACAATTGGTTTTGTAGATTATTTGATCCATTTGAGGATACTTTTCTTGTTAATGGAGGCCTAATAGGTCATTTGGCCTAGTGGTGAATTTGGGCATTTGTAGAGTTGGGTGATTGGCCATAGACCCTGACTTGGAGAGTGTTGGGGTTAGTTTGAGAGGATCCTATGAAGGTGTCAGAGAATTAAGGATAATATTTTTCAAGTAAGTTGTTGTCAAAAGTTCCTAGTTCCTCGATTAAGTGTTGAGTTGCAGTTATTGTCGAGCGTTTGTGTATGTGTCGAGCTAACTAGTGTTGGCTGAGCATTCATGTATGTGCCGAGTGAACCAGAGGTTTTTTGATACTCAACTCTTCTCATTGTTCTCTCTTCTACAGTATCCCTTGACATACTTAAGTGTTGAACAAATGTACTAAAAGTGTATGGATGATTTTTTTGCCTTCAAAATCATTGGAATAGAGTGTGTAGACATTTGTGAACCCTTGTTCCATCCCTGCAGTGTTGGGTTCAAGTTGTGGTTGAATAGTTCCTAGAAGGTACTTATGACTAATCAAGAGGATTAGTTAATAATGGGGGTTTGGGAACCTTTGTAGAGCCTTGAATTGTATGGAAGTGTAAGGGAGTACTTCAAATTTGTAACTCCACTTTGAGATATAGTTTGGGGCTCTACTCCAAGTGGCATCAGAGCAAAGTTAGATCTTTGGAAGAAGACAAGTTGCAACCATGTAAAAAGGAGGAGAAGACATTGAATTACCTTCTAGAATGAATAATGTAGAACTACTAAGAGTGGTAAAGTAACATGAAGCAGAAAGGAAGTGGATGAGGTAAGAGGTGGAGAAGCTTAAGGAATAAGTCCAAAAAGGGAGTAGTGGAAAATCAGGAGTTGAGGAAGAGGGGAGTGATGAGGAGGCCCCCATGCTGTAAGAAGAGGAATTCCCTATAGACCAAAGGCTACTTTTGAAGACTTTGAAATCCATGGAGAGAAGGACCATGGATAGTAAGCTTGAATTGCTTGTCTACAGTGGGAAGTTGGACCCAAAGGAAGTCATGGATTGACTTGATGCACTCACTAGTTTCTTTGACTGTGAGGAGATACTAGAACACCAAAAGGTGAAGATATAAAATTCCAAGTTGAAGGGGTCTACCTTAACTTGGTGGAACTTCACTCAGGCTAAGAGAGTGAAGATGGATAAGATTATAGTGTGTACCTGGAAGAAGATGGTCACTTTGATCGAGGATGCTTATGTACTAGAAGATTATAAAGTTCAACTTCATAAAAAGAGATAGAGTCTGAAACAAAAAGAGATGGATGTCTCAGGGTATTTAGAAGAGTTTTGTAGGCTTGCTATGAATTCTAATATGGTGGAACCATAGAGTGTTAAACTTGCAAGGTATATACAAGGGTTGAGGGTAAACATTCAGGATGAATCAAGTCTATGTACTCCTACCACTATCCAGAAATGTTACCAACTAGCATTGAAAGTTGAAGATAAGTTAAAAAGGAAGAAAGATCAAGGTGGGAGAGGAAGAGGCCAGAGAGACTTTGGCAATAGAGGAAGAGGATCAAGTAATGGAAGAGGACAAGGTCCTAGGAACTTTTGAGAAACAAACCAAGAGAATGCTCATGTGGAGAGCAGTTATAGGGGGTCATATAGTGAAAGAAGAGGAAGTTCAAGGGGAAGATTTTGAGGGAGAAGCTCAGAACCTCCAACATGTTACAGATGTAACCAACTAGGACACCTTGCATCCAAGTGTCCAGAGAAGGAAAACAATCAAGGGGAGAGAAGGGAAAACATAGTAAGGGAAGAAGACATTAAATGTGATCATACAAATGGATCCTATGCACCACCTAAAGAAGGAGAGGTTATTATGATGAGAAGGACCTTGTTGAAAGCACCAAACACTCAAGAGCCCCATCAGAGAAATACTTTATTCAGAACCACCTACAGGATTGGAGATAGAGTATGCAGGAATGGTAATTGACAGTGGGTCTACTGATAACTTAGTTTTTGAGGAAGCTGTAAAGAAGCTAAAATTGAGGAGAGCTCCAAATCCAACTCCTTACAAAGTGTCATGGATTCCAAAGAACCAACAAACCATTATAGAAGAGCAGGCTTGGGTGGATTTTCAACTTGGAAAGTACAAAGAAAAGGTACATTGTGACATTGTTCCAATGGATGCCTATCATTTTCTACTTGAAGACCCTGGCAGTATGATGTGGAGGCACACCATGATGGGAGACTGAAAACCTACACCATCAACTACAAAGGAGAGAAGGTGACATTTTTTCCCCTACTTGATAATGTAGATGAACAAAAAGATTCAAATTTTTTATTTGTAGGTGAGAAGGAGTTTTAAAATACAATAAGAGAAGAAGGAGCCCCTTGTTATGCATTGGTTTTTTTTCTAAAAGATGGAAGGAGAAAGAAGGTTAAGAAGGAAGTAGAACATTTGAGAAGAATAGGTCCTAAGGAAGTAGCAGACCTTTTAGATCAATATAAGGGAATTGTATCAAGAGATTTGTTGAGTAAACTACCCCATGTTAGAGAGATAAGTCACAATATTGACTTGATTCCTGGAGAAACCCTACCTAATAAGGTTGCTTACAAGTTGATCCTAGAACAAAATAAAGAGATGGGTAGACAGATTCAAGAACTCCTAGATAAGGGATTGATAACCAAAATCCTAAGCCCTTCTGCAGTACCTGTCATTTTGGCCCCTAAAAAGGTAGGCACATGGAGATTATGCATTGATTCTAGAGTAATTAATATAATCACAAATAGGTATAGATTTCCTATGCCTAGGATAGAAGATCTATTGGACCATTTGGGGGTGCACAATATAATTCAAAGGTGGATTTGAAGAGTGGCTACCACCAAATAAGGGTTAGGGCTGGTGATGAGTGGAAGATTGCCTTTGAAAATAATGAAGGCTTGTATGAATGGAGGGTGATACCCTTTTGCTTATCAAATTCTCTGAGAACGTTAGTGAGACTCATGAATAAAGTGTTGAAACCCTTCCTTGGTAAGTTTGTGATAGTGTATCTAGATGATATCCTTATTTTTAGAACGGATAAGGATGAACATTTGAGGCATCTTGGTTTAGTCAGGTTAAAAGGTTGCATGAGGAAAAGCTTTTTATAAACTTGGAGAAGTGTGTTTTTATGCAAGAAGAGCTTGTTTATTTGGGCTTTGTAATTTCAGGAGGGAACATCAAAATGGACCTTGAGAAGGTGGAAGTCATCCTAAGTTGGCCTTCCCTAAGGACAATGATAGAAGTAAGGAGTTTTCATGGCCTTGCATCTTTTTATAGGAAGTTCATCAGGAACTTCAGTCAATTATGTGCACATGTTCTTGAGACCATCAAGGGTGGAAAAAAGTGCAGGTTTGTGTGGACAAAAGGAGCAGAAGTCTTTTAGGTGTTGAAGCAAAAGGTATTAGAGAAATCTATCCTAGAACTTTTTGATTTTAAAAAAAAATTCACTATTGAGTGTGATGCTTCTAATATTGCTATAGGGGTTGTTTTGATCCAAGAAGGAAGGCTTATAACCTTTTTTAGTGAAAAACTTAATGATTCAAAGAGGAACTACTCCTCTTATGACTTGGAATTGTACTCTTTAATCTAAGAGTTGAAAAAGTGGAGGCATTACCTCCTACCAAAATAATTTTTGGTCTTTACAGAAAATCAAGCCCTTAGTTTCTTGAACAGTCAAGAAAAGTTGAGCCATAAACATATGAAGTGGGTTGAATCAATCCAAGCCTACACATTTTCTATAAAACATAAGAAGGGAGTTTCCAATAAGATGGTAGATGCATTAAGTAGGAGAACCCTAGCAGTGCAAGAAGTTAGACTCCAAAGTGTATGAATTGATTCTTTGAAGGGCATGTATAAGGATGATGAAGATTTCAGTAATATCTATCAAATTTGTTTTGATTTTTTTGAGGCTTACCATGTTGAATATGTAGATTTCTTGATACATGATGGTCTTTTGTTTAAAGGACACCAACTGTGTATTCCAAGTGTTCAATGAGGTAAAATATCATAAGGGAGAAGCATGCAGGTAGCATGGGAGGATATTTTGGTTTGGACAAAACCTTGGAAGAGGTAAGAAGGTTTTATCATTGGCCCAAGCTTCAAACTGATGTAAGGAATATTATAGAAGCATGTACTATGTGTCAGATGGCCAAGGTTACATCAACCAATGCAGGGTTGTATCAACCTTTGTCAATCCCTACAAAACCTTGAGAGAGTTGCAGTATGGACTTTGTCATGGATTTGTTGAGGACACAAAAAGGATGTGACAATATCTATGTAGTAGTGGATAGGTTAAGCAAGATGGCACACTTCATCCCATGCAAAAGTAAAAATGATGCAACATCCATTGCTAACTTGTTTTTTAAGGAGAATGTCAGGATTCATGGCTTGCCTCAAACAATCATCTCTAATAGGGATGCAAAGTTTATTGGTCATTTTTGGAGAACCTTGTGGAAAAGTTTGGGGACAAATTTGAGTTTTCATTCTACCTACCACCCACAGAATGATGGACAAACAAAGGTGGTGAAAATTCCCTTGGGAGCCTACTTAGGTGTCTCATAAAAAAGTATGGTGCAAAGTGGGATTCAGTCTTACCCCAAGTAGAGTTTTCTTTAAATGATTCAGTTAATAGGAGCATTAGAAAGAGCCTTTTTCAGATTGTATATGGTCAAAGTCCAAGAGGTATCTTGGAACTTAGAGATCTCCCTGCCAACACACCCATCGTTGCATATGGTGAACACTTTGCAGAGGGTATGAAGGAGATCCATGATTTAGTTAAGTTGGCATTGGAGAAGAGTATATAAAAGTACAAGTAGGCAAAGGATAAACAAAGAAGGGATGTACAATTGCGGGTTGGAGACTTGGTGTGGGCATACTTGAGGAAGGAGAGGTTTTCAAAAGGCAAGCATACCAAACTACTAATGAAGAAAGTACGGCCTTGTAGGGTGTTGAAGAAACATTGGTTGAATTCCTATGAGATTGAGTTTCCCCTACACCTTGGTATATCCCCCATTATTAACATTTGTGATCTAACCCCACACAAAGGTGATGTGAATGTAGGTACAAAAATACAGGTTGAATAACTCCAAGAAGGTGTTGCAGTAATACCCCATCATGAACCTAAAAAGCTTGAAAGGATCTTAGACACAAAGATCATCAAAAAAACAAGGAAGAATGTCTATAAGAAGTACCTGGTTAAATGGGAAGGAAGTCCTAAAGAGGGATTTTTTTACATGGATGAAAAGGACATGGAAAATCATGGCACAAGTTTGCACAAACTTATCTCAAGAGGACTTGAGATCAATGCACCCCGGGAGTATGGTGCAGGAGCACCTCCAAATGAACCAATTCAAGGCATGGTTCAGAATAGTGGATGAAGGGTTAGATGGTTTGGTGGATCAAAGATCCCTAAATTTAATAAGATTCCTACATGTAATAAGAAGTCCTATTTGTGAGACTAGGAGACACAAGGTGTAGTTATAAACCTTGGGGTATACCTTGGTCAATTAGGATAGTTCAGGGTAGGATGGGTTAGAATAGGATAAAATAAGTAGGGAGGAGTTGAAAACATTCAAATACCTTCCCTAAGGTCCTTAGTAGATTCTAGAGGCAACAATTTGCAAACTTGACAACTTTTGCTAAAAAGTTGTCTAAGTTGTCAATTTACAAAAATGCAACTTTTTGAAAAGTTGTTGTGACTTTTTAAAAAAATGGTTACAACTTGAATCCCAATTTTCACAACCACTTGGATCGGTTGGAACTGATTGGGAATTTTATAAAAATGTTGGAAAAACCTTTCTCCAATTTTGGAGAGAAACTATTGTATGTAAGCATTTCTCAAGTAAATAAAATAAATCTTATTGTTCTATTATTTTCATAGTTTTCTGCATTGTACAGCTCTGTACAGATTCACATAGGTAGATGAGTGAAACCAAAAGATAGAACTATGAATCCCCTATCATTTTCAAGTAGTTTGAGGTCTTGAAGTGAAGGGAAACAAAATTTATTACCTCTGGACCACTTAGAGGTCATTGATTGACCAAGCTAGGGTTTCAAGAGAAATCCTCTCATTCCTAGAGATTCCACCATGGGAAAAATCCAAGGCTTGATGGAAAGAAAGGTATGAGGATGTACTATAATAATTTTTGGGTCTTGGGTTTGGGAAATGTTGGTCATGAGAGAAATGTTTAAAATCGCAGACAGGCATCTTAATGTGACTGTCCTAGATTCTGCATTTAGTAGAACAACTTGGCCCTGGGATGGAATGGAGACTTGAGAGTGGAAATTTGGTAGTATTTTATATCCATATACATGTTACAATTTGTTTGATAGAGGTTTCAATCTATTTGAGGATACTTATTTTGTTAATGGACGCGTAATAGGTCATTTGGCCTAGTGGTGAATTTGGGCATTTGAAGAGTTGGGTGATTGGCCATTGAACCTAACTTGGAGAGTGTTTAGGGTAGTCTGAGAGGAGCCTATGAAGGTGTCATATAATTAAGGAGAAGATTTTTCAAGTAAGTTTTTGTCATAAGTTCCTATTTCCTCTAGTAAGTGTCGAGTTGCAGTTATTGTCGAGCATTCTTGTATGTACCGAGATGACCAGTGTTAGCTGAGCATTCCTGTATGTGTTGAGTGAACCAGAGGTTTGCTAATACTTGGTTCTTCTCATTGTGCTCTCTTCTCCAATAGCCCTTAGCAAACTTAAGTGTCTAAGAAATTTCCTAAAAGTGTATGGATGATTGTTTTGTCTTCAAAATCATTGGAATAGAGTGTGTAGACGTTTGTGAACCCTTGTTCCATGTCAAAAGTGTTGGGTTCAAGTTGTGGTTGAATAGTGCTTGGAAGGTGCTTAGTAATAATCAAGAGGATTAGTTAATAATGTGGGTTAGGGAACCTTTGTAGAGCCTTGAATTGTATGGGAGTGTGAGGGAGTACTTGGAATTTGTAACTCCACTTTGAGATATAGTTTGGGGATTTGCTCCAATTACCACTTTGAGGTCATTCCTTGAGGTGATTAAATTTCCAAGAAGACCTCTATAATAAAAAAATTAAAAATGGGGTTCTAAACACATATTGTGCAAGTAAACCAGTCATGCTAGATAGATTGATCAATTTTAAACGCAAATCAAAGTGTGATGTGATCTACTTGCAGGTAGAAAACAAAAAGAATGGTTAATTTTAAGCAAAAAAACTAAGTGTGATCTACCCTATTGCAAACAAAAATATTAAAATTCTTTGTGCCACACGCTAAAAATAAAAAATCAATAACCAAAACCGTAGCTTGGGAAAGAACAAACACAAAAAATGAGCAATTGAAATCAATAAACAAAAAATCAAGAAAATTATAGAAGTTATTTATACCTGCTCTTACTAGGAAAATATGTTGTTGAAACTAATGATTGTGGCATTAAAACTAGCAAATGCATTTTTAAATTCAACGAATGCATCATTTGAGAAGTGCAATTGTGTCAAATAATTGTGACACAAAAAAAAAGATACACAAAAAGACTCATTGTTAAAACACAAAATGATTGCATATGTGAAACAAATGATTGTGACTGAGAAACATTCAATTATATCATTTGATAGTCAGTTGCGTTGAATCAATCTAGACATGTAAAAATTCAAAAACACATCAAAAAAAAAAAATTTAAAGTGTTCACATCGAATTCACCAGAATGTATAGGGGTAAATTTTTTGGATCTGCAAAGCTGCAATAAGAAATTGTTAGGATCTAACCACAAAAGACCCAATCCTATTGCAAATCCTACACCTGTCCAATTGGGAATAAAATAATTAAATGCAATGCAGGATAAATAATTTTATTCAAAGCAAATTGAAAACATTAATATAAAAATCTCTCCCTTGTTTCTCTATTTTTCTATGTGATTTAGGCTCTCAAATTTGCTCCTCAAAGTGATGGAATAAAAATTTGAGAATTGTGGTTGAAGAAATTATGAGAAGTGAGTCTCATTTTATAGAATTGTGAATTTCAATGAGCGGTTTAGATTGAGGGGTGTTAACTGATAATAAAGGGCTAAGATTAATGCAAATTGGACTGATTAGACAAATGACTGAGACGGATTGGTAATTGATTGGTTGCATGACAAAGTCAATTGAGTAGATAATTGATTGTATTGATGAGAATATTTAATTGATTGAAGAGAAGAATTTAGTCAATGGTAGTTAGAGGGGTGGAACTGAAGAATATAATTAGAATCAAATAATTGTTTAATTGTGCATTAGGGAGAATTAATAAATTCAATAATTTATTTATTTTTAGAAGAATGAGTTAGCATTAGGAGAATGGAATAATTAAATAATCTATTTAATTTTAGAAGATATAGTTAGTAAATTAAATAATTAAAAGTAATTATTTAATTATGGTGACAAAAATGAGAAGAATTGATTTAATTAAATAATATGATTATTTAATCAAAATTAAGAAAGTAAATTAATAAAATAATAAAAATTATCTAATTGATTTTTAGAAGAATAATTAAAGAATCTTGAAGGAATATTAAATAAAAGTAAAATAAATGAATAATTAATTAAAATGACTAAATTATAAGAATTGGAGGGAAACAATGATTTTGAAATTTGAATATGAAGAAAAATACCAATTAATTAAATAATAAAAATTAAATAATTAATTAAGATGAATGTTAGTAAAAATGTCACGCATAGGTGATAGAATAAATTTTAGTGTCTAAAGATATGCTTGACTAGCTTTGCTTGTGCAATAGATTCTTTTGTGTGTTTTCTTGTGTACAGTGGGAAAAAGGGGGAGGCAATATACACAAGGGTTTTGTCCACCATTTTCTAATGCACACTGGGAAGGCATATGACCCAATAGGCTCAAGTTGGACTTAAGACTTAAGTTAGTGCAGTGATCCTTTATTGTATATAATTAATATTGAAATGGATTTGGGGAATTAATTTAATGATGCAAGATAGATGAATAAAATAAACTAAATTAAGTAGTTTTGGGAAAATAGAAATTGACAAAAAGAGAGAGGAACGTGCAGTGACCAGAAATGAACACTCAGCAATTGTACTGACTTGTGGACCAAATATGAAGGTGTTTAGAAAGGAAAAAATGTCTTGGGTGCTTTGTTCCTAGGAACAAGAAGCCTGGGGCGTTCTATTATATGGAAATCTACCCAAAATTTTAACTGATAGTCCTACAAATACTGATCTTTCTAGAAAACTTTTGACAACTGCACCACCTACACTTGCATATAGAAAAATAGGGGAAAGGTTTTCAAAAGGGGTTTTCCCTTGTCAAAACGTTGTATAGGAATCAACCTTGAAAATTAATTAAGATTTTATAAGGGAAAGTAAACAATGAAGGTAAATATTAGATCTACCTAGCCAATACCTTCATGAACAGATATTGAGATCACACAAATTCATAAAGATGCTTGAATGTTTCTTTATTGACATTGGAATGTATAAAGGAATCAAGGATGCCTTCACAAATGCATGGATATATGAATGCCACTTCAAGATCTTCAATGTTGTTATGCTTGATTGAACACTTGCAATGGGAAAAGAATGGATAAGAGTGGACAAAGGATCTTCTTGTTTGCTTGATGAACTCCTCTACTTGGTCATAATGGGAGATAATCTAGCTACAATTGAGAATATTTCATTCAAATTGTCTTGGATGCTTGCCTTCAATCTTGAATTCATATAATTGCTTGACTGCTTGATTATCGTTATGGTTACTTATCATTGACCTCAGTTCTCAATAATAGATTATGGATACAAAAATGAGAAGATATATCATGTTTATATACCTCATAACATAATTCAATATTTAAAATTAATCTAGGTAGACCATGGGATCTAATTTCCTACTGAAATACCACAACATGGCTCTAGTTGATATTTGGGCACAATCCTCAGGGACCAAAATGCCCTGGATATTTTGTTCCCAGGAGAAAGCACCATGATTTGAAAGGGAAGCCGAGAAGATGGGGTAGATGCTAGATCAAATGTATATAGGTAGATGGATCAAGCATAGTGGACATGAAATCTCAAAATTTACAAAATGGGGCCTAACTAAGCATCCAATTATGGGTACTAACTTTTTAGGATGGTACATTTGTCCCCCACTTCAGCAGGAGTATGAGACAAACTCATTCTCACAGTAAAGTAGATCCATACATTGAAAAATATATTATTAAAGGAGACAAAAAAAAATACCAAGCCCCAAAGTTACACTTAGGTCCTCATAAAATCTAAAACCAAGATAAAAGAGGCAACACTATATATATATATATATATATATATATATATATATATATATATATAGAGAGAGAGAGAGAGAGAGAGAGAGAGATTCCCTTACCATGGATCATATAAAGGGAGAATGTTGCTACAAAATATGGAATTGATAGCCTAGTAAGCTATGAGATGCTAGTAAACCCATCAAAAGGGATCAATCCTTAAGGAAATCCTGTCTCAATTAAGGGATTCACAAAAGTGGCCAGTCAAAGGACCAAATGAAAGAAGGATGGATCAGTCTTAGGATCCACTAAATAATGCATAGGGCATGATAATGTAAAGATGAACACAAGGAAGTCTTTGTCTCCTTATCCATTTACATAATAGATTGAATTGAATCATTATGTGTGTAAAATGTGAAACAAGGAGTAGAGTGTATGTCCTCACATTAAATAAATTGAAAACTCCTTAACAAGAGCAATGGCTTTAATGGAGCATACATGCACCCACAAGAAACATTTCCACTATGAAATGCCCCTAAGAAAGGAAAAACAATGGAAAATTAATACATGACAAAAGAGAACACGAAAGGTATTTAATAACTATGGGGTCAATATGATCGTATGATAACTCATGTATATAAAAATTACATCAAAATGAACTATCATCATCCCCCAAAGGAAATAAAAATACAAGCACAATGAAAGAAAGTTACATAAGAGATACAAAGAAGAGGCTTTTGAGATGGCATTGCGAAGACAAAAAAGAATGGTAGCTACCATTTTTCAAAATCCCTAATCAGACAACACAAAGGAAAATTTATGAACAATGGCACATGCGTGACATAACATAAATATGACATATATAAGAAATGAGATACAAAAAGAGGAATGTCACAACAGGTCGATTCATTTATCACCTTGTGCCAACAGAGCAACAAGGGTTTTATAAATAAATCTACACAATATATATATAACAAGCATCACATTACGAGGGAAACATAGTACAATAGGAAAACACAAAGGAATCCATTCTACAGGAGGAGATAATCAAGCATACCGCCTGCCCCCATCTTGGTATGTATTGTTTAGGCAAGGTGGGAAACATGTAAGAGGAGAAACATCAAGTACGATGGATGGAACAATAGTCATTTCCAAAAAAGGACCATGCTCTAAGGATGAGTCACTTTGTTTGTCACTAGGATTAAGAGATAATTATTTTTCAAATCTAGCTAATAAATCCTTATTAATATCAATAAGCTCATACATATCATTAGAATCTGTAGAATGAACATAATTTGCATTTGAAACATTGAAATCATCATTAAAAGTATCTTCTTCATCTAGATTAATCAAAATAGGATCTCTAATTTGAATAAAATTATCATATTTGTTCAATTCCATCTTTTTGAGATTAACTTCCTCTCTTAGAGTATGCATAGGATGATCAAAGGGAATCAAAGCATCAATAGGTGTCTTAGGGGAGGAAGTTTTTGGGAATTATGCTCACAAGCTCTAACATGATGTTTATGGTGATGATCATGAGAATAATAGTTACGTTTGGTTTTGTTGGAGATTTGGTTTGGTATAGGATCAATCAACAGTGGGTCCTCTTCATCTTTAGAAGGAAGAATGGAAGGCACCACACTAGGATAAGAGATAGTGGTTGTAGAATATTTATAGGATATAGGAGGTGGAACTGAAGCATAACAGGAGGTGTGGAAGGTGAGGGAATAAGTATAGGTCCAAGGAAAGGAGATGTAACTATAGGAGAGGAATTTCCAAGTTCACAAATATTCTTAATCTTGAATTTTTGATAAGATAGGAAAAAATTATCTTTTCAAGATTGGACTGGTTGAGACTTAGAAGGCTAAAATAAATCCAGATCAAAGTTCCCTCAAGTAGCTAAAGGCTCATAGAGACTGTATAATAGGAAATGGTGAGAAATTCTATGATGTAGATCACTCACAAAATTGATGGGGGACTATTATACATTGGAATTAAAAAAAACCCTTGCCTACGAGATAGATCCGGTAAGCACAATCTAGTGAGTAAGATGCCAACTCAGGATTTATGCTTTATAGGGTTGGATTTGGTTGATTCCAATAGAAATTGTAAATGATATATAATATGAAATGAAAAATCTGATCTATGAAAGTAAATTCAAGGAAATAGGGATAAGAATGTGTGCACACAGAAATTGAAGTGGAAGATTGCACTTTGAACCTGATTTTTCTAATTGTCAAAGTCCTGAATTCTATAATTTTCTAGATCTGGCAACCTAGAATTTGATACAATTTGCACTGTAAATTTCTGATATGGAAAATAACAAAGTTGAACTAAGTTGACCTAGTCTTGGAAAGGTCAACCCAAGTCGGCCTTGTCCAAAGGCTTTATGAACTAAAATGTAGAATGGATCTGGAATAATCAAAATGTCATATTCCATATTTGTACTTGAATCTGCACTTCTGCAACTTGCAAATCTAAAAAGTGTGTGTGTGGATGCCTATATAGGGGTTTTTCTTAGTGAACCCCCCATTTTAGTGATTCCCACCTCCATGGATATCTATTATAATATGTAAAGTGTGATTTACTTATGAATCTAGAGAATGTCTAGAATGCAAATAAACTAGAATGCCAAAGTAAATGCCTAGATCTAACCCTATGTGCGATAGAGTGAAACCTTAACATGTAAATGTAAACAATGTTTGATTGAAAGAATTTAAATATGAAGTATCAATGCATAGATCTGAAAATAAAAAGGAGATCATACCAAGACCCCAAGAACAAAATTACACCTAGCCATCCTCACAATTCATTTGAAAATCCATGATGTAAATAATGATGTCTTGAATGCTTGAATGAAGTTGTAGATTCTTAATTTGAATTCTTGAATGAAGTCTTCGATAGATAACCCTTACTTCAAGGGATGTCATCAAACTTGAGCTTCCACATTTTAATTGATTTTTGTAATCAAATTGGGGTTTTTAATTTGCACTTGATTTCATTATGCCAAAATGAAGCAATTAGGTTGCTTTTATAGTGATTTTGAGAGTCAAAATTGCACAGTCAACCATAGATATAGAAACCTTTCAAATCCATAGGGATGGAACCAGGCCCTAAATCTTGGATCAAGACCCTAGGATAAGGTCAGATTGGGTTGGCCTAGTCTAGGACAAGGCTAACTTAGGTCAAACTTGTCTCCAAGGACTTTGGTTGATCCAGGGGGATAGGTCTTATTAATTTGATAGTTTGAGATTTAAATTTGTATTTGATTCTGACAACGCGATTGAATTTCAAGGCCAAAAAGAGGTGAAATAGGGCCTAGGAGATGAAATGAATTTTTTGATTGGAGATAGAGGAGGATGCTTAGAAATTAGGTCCTACCTTGATTTTGTGAAAGTTTGAGAGAGAAGAGTACTCAAATTTCAATTAGGTATGCATTAAGTGAAATTATGAAGTCCTTGAATACAAATGTATAATGTAAATACACTAAGGTAGGTGCTAAAAAATCTCTAAATTTTAGATTAAAAAAAGTGCTTACAATTTAGGATGGTATATTTAGCCCCACTTTAGGGGTATATGATACTACATGCATATGCAAGCTAAAGTACATAGAAAATTAGATAATGAAAAGGATATATATGTTGTACTAATATTGCCTTGTTAATATTTGATTGAAGGAATTACCTATCACTTGGGAACATTCCACAATGACGATGGTGATATTCCTATGAAGGTAGTTTGGCAGGCTTAGACCTTAGAAGATACAACTGTTGAGAGATATAGGATTATACTGGGTATACTGTCTTCCTCACATTAGATTTCACTACGCAATGCTGATGGAATTAATGGAGAGGTGGGATGAGGATACATGCACATTTCACCTACCCACATGTGAGATGACTGTTACATTAGAGGATGTATACCATATCTTGTGGTTACATGTCTGAGGCTAGACAATAAGAATTAGTACTGATAGATTTGAGTAGAGATTGAGAGGGATTAGATATATTGCTTGGGTAGGTACCATATTCATACAAACAAAGATTAAATTCCACTAAGGGTATTGATATATGCTTCTAACAAGGTTTGTTTGGTCAAGAAGATATTGTTGTGTACAGTTGCTATCATGGTTGCTCCTAATTGCAAGGGAACTGTGTTTTCTACACCTTTAGCACATTTAGTTTGGTGTATAGAGAGGAAATATATAGTATATTTTGGGGGAGGAGTATCTGTGCCCACTTATTCTACAATATTGGGAGATTCATGAGGTGTCAGAGATGGAGCCTGGCAGTGTGTACTTTATTACAGGTGTGTATTGTAGACACACTAAAATGGATAGGAATCCATCATCAATAACATCATAACTAACATAGGAATGCATTCATCATCATCATATAGTGATTCACATTTTCAACAAATTAATGCTCGTCTGACGCATTTTCTATGCTTAATTTGTTGAGGGGGCATACAGTTCACTTGCTATCACTGGGGCAAACTGGGACAGGATCAAATCTCAAAACTATTTAACACAGCGTGATGAATCACATTGCATCAAAGAGGGGCAAATGTAGACACCCTAAAATGGACAAGCTTGCAACTTTACATTGAAAACACTAATTTTCATCTATTAATTAAATGGTTTTTTAATCATTAATTAATTATCTTATTTTCTTCTAAATTCATTTCATCTATAAATTAATAGTTTTTTAATCATTAATAATCATCTATTTTCTTCTAAATTCATTCTCTAAATCGTCTAATCAAATTCCCAAAATTAATTAAATAATCAATTTTATTTAATTAATTAACCTTAATTGATTAATTACCATTAATTAATTAATTAAATTCAATTTCCTATAGTTTAAGTTGAAAGATTTAAACTTACTAATTAAATTCTTCCAATTTAATTAATTTCAATTAAATTAATTTAATTTCATCAATAAAGCAATTCTAAATAAAAAAGAATTCAATTATCTCATATGTTGAAAACTTTAATTACATAAATGAATTAAATATTTATTTATTTTCAAAGAGATAATCTTTAATCAAATCACATGGGTTACTCCACCCATCTCTCCAGTTCACATGGGTAACTCCACCCATCTCTCCAATTCACATGGGTAATTCCACCCACCTCTTCAATTCTAAAAGGTAACTCACAATTAGCTCTTCAGTCAACCAAACTCTATCTCCTCTTTACCAATTGAAGAGGTGGAGTTTACTGATGGATTCTCTAGTTCCCTTTGATCTCAACCGTTCATCTCCCTATCTCTGGGATTGATCTCAACCATTCATATCATCCCCAACTCCTATATAATAAACCCTTCATACCCATTTGAAGGATCCAAGATTTCAAGCTCACATGCGCCATTACTCCGTCAGTTTGGTTCTAGCATTAAAGTCATCTTGCAATCACAAAGCCATTCAATTATCAAATTCTTGACACTTCTCAAGTCATAGACGTTGCCCACACCAATACTGAGCATCAAAAATAGTGTTTCAAAAGGAGTAGAGAGAGACAATAGAAGCTTCAAGCACTTTGGGGTTTGCATTCATTTGTTTTCCTTTCTTTACTTGTACATTTTATTGGTGATGTTTAAGTATTTGTTATTAGTAGTTGTGTGTATTTGATTTCTATCATTGCAAACCGGTGCTACTAACCCTTGTCATTGGAAAGCTTGGGAACCACGAATCATGAAAGAGGCATACATTTTGGTGAACCCGACGTGAACTTACAACCCGAGTGAAATTTGGTCATATCTTTCAAACCACATGGAATATTTTTATGAAATATTTTTTATAGGTTGACGTTGATCTAAGGAGGCCCCAAACAAAAAATCATATTTTTCTAAGTTTTTTTTTTTTTTATAATTTTTCTATGATATTTCATAAAAAAAATATTTCTGGGCACAAATCAGAGTTTCTTTTCAAGAAAATTATATTTTTAGAAAGGTACCTTTTTATGTAAGAAAGCTACAATCCAAAATTCAGATTTTTCTGAATTTTTTACAATTTTTAATAATTTTTTTATGACATTTCATAAAAAATTAATTCTGGACACAAATCAACATTTCTTATAAAAAAAAGTTACATTTTTGGAAAGGATTGAGCAAATGACTAATGGCCAAAAGGATAATCAGATGCACCCCAGGTGATAGATCATTGAGAGTTGCCATAATAAGGAGCCATCTTAGCCATAGCAAAGGAAAATTAAACTGAGGCTTACAACAAATATCTGGATTCTACCAAGTGATCCGTAGCTAAGTAAAAAGTCACAATTAGCCTTAGTGCTCTTAACAATCTGGGAGTTACTGATTATTCTTCAATTCTTGATTAGATTATTTTTGGTACTAACTTGTCATTTCATCTTGTGGCGTGGAAACAAATCTAACAAAGAAACATAACAATCACTCATTTGTCAATTTTGGTGCTTAAAACGAACAGTGTATGCCAAACATCTTGAACCTCACATTTTTGAATTTGGTGCTTAAAACTGACGTGGAGGTTAAGAATTGAACAAAGGAAAACAAAATTTCAAACTTGGTGCTCTAAAATCAAACAAGCAATCATCACCTACTTTTGGGCTCTAAAATTGAACATTCTACTTGTATGGGTGATTAGCTTAGTTCACATTTCAAATTTGGGGTTTAATCAATTAACCTTGTGTCTTGAGTCTTTGGTGCACTTGCACAATCTGTTAGATTAAACACCTTCTTAATTTTTAGAAAGGCATGTTTGGGGAATGTGCTTCTTCCTCAGAGAATAACCTTAAATTGGTAATCCTTCTGATTGGTATATCAACAAGGCGCAAACCAAAGTTTCATATTATCTAGCCAAGATCGGGCGAGGTGTGTTGATGATAGTTTGGATCGAGTGAATATCCCTAAGGAGACAGTGTGGTAAAATAAGCTCTTAAGTGAGTCACACATGTACAAATTGATTGGATAGACACCACAGACCCTTACTAAAACCTTTTTAATTAGAGGCCAATCTGATCTACCTCCAAATAGATACCTTATTATAGTGCAAGGGGTTGCAGAATTTCCCCCCAAGATTCCCAACATATGTGTTCCAAGGTATTTGTGTAGTGAAAGAGATCTTCACTCCACGACAACAATACCTGGTAACGATAAAAACACGGGTGTCTAAATCGTGGACCTTCATGTCCTAGTAGTGTGACAATTGTTGTGTGAGCTAATAAACATTCAAGCATTGGGCCTATAATATTGTATTTTGAATCCATTGCCTTAGATTAAATCTGACTACTCATTGTTGAGACCTTGTGATAACATTGCAACTTGAAAAATTTATAGAACATACACATATCTGTCTGCATTCTTCAAAACACATTGTCTTTTGTACTTGTTCTTTGATCAGTTTCCAAAATGGAAAAAAAAACATCAAAACTGTCAAAATGAATCAAATGTGTTAAATTCTAAGGTTATCAACATCAACTATCTTTCAAATCAAAAGCCTTGTTCCAGAAAATCAAAATTGTCAGACAGTGAGGCCTGTTTTTGAGTCACTTTACTGCAATCGGTGAAGTTTTGCCGCAATTGTCCAGATAATTTTTAACACCTGTTTTGACCTAAAACCTTGAAAAATACTCTTCATTTTATGTCAAAGACTAGTGTCCATCCCAGAAAAACATGAAGAACATTTTGTGAATCTCTAAACATTAAAGATCATCCACTCTTTGAAAGCATGATTATTGTCCAAGCATTGTTAGTTCAAAAGTTCAGACTCAAAATATCTCGATCCCATTATCGCAAACATCATCATTATCTCTATCAGTGACTTTGTCCCATGAAAAGGTCAACAAATCTTATTATTACATCATAAAAAATTTGAGATCAAGATAAATCAACATCTGTCCTTAGAATTACCCTTGTCCAAAACATAACTCGTACTTCCTTAGAAAGGTTATCCTTTTTTGTTTGCTTTATATCACTTATTTTAGTCACAAAATATGGACCACACTATGTCTCAAACACCTCATGGAGGGCCTTACACAAGGTCAAAGGCTAGAACACAACCTGATGAGTCATATATCAACATATTCCTTGCTTGGGAAATAGAGCGAGAAGATGATCCTTTCACAAATACCAGTTCTGCTCTATTTGTTGAAAATCTCCGTGGGCCAGCCTTGTTCCAAAATGTCACAAAAGAGGAGCTCAGTGATATAGAGAAAGATGGCTATTCCATGCAATTAGTTGACGATGTTATAGAGAGGAACCTTGAACATTTCTTAGCCATGCTGATAAAGAAGGGAGTCAAACTCCCTGCTGAATTTAGTGTGTCAACCATATGGCCCGAAAACCCTCTCGTAGGTCAAAACACTACTCAGCCCTCTCAGATACTACCTATGGTTTCTCAAATTTTCCCACCTTTGACAATACCAACATTGGCACAGATGATACCCGATCAAACCAATTGCGCAAACCAAGCAAGTACATCTTCCACTCAAAGCATGATAGGCTCCCGACTAAGTGTACCCATGGTCACTAGTATGCCTCCACCTTTGGTCTTATGGCCTATCCAATAAAGATCTCATGCTATTCCTTCCATCCCACCAAAAATAAGTAACCTTTTTGCAACTATGCCGCTACTGTAGTCAATCCCTACTAGCCTTGGGGTCAACACATCATTCCCACAGGGATCTATCTCTGAAAGTTTGACTTTCAGTCAATGCCCACCCAAGGTTACACCTTTGCTTATCCAGCAACAACCTCAACCCCAGCTTCAACTGCAACAACCTCAACCCCAACATCAGCAACCCTAGCTTTAGCAGCAACAACCCCAACCCCAGTAGCTACAACCCTAGCTTCAGCTGCAACAACCTCAACCCCAGTAATATCAACCCCAGCTTCAACAAATACAACATCCCCAACCCCAATAGCAAATACAAAAAAACCCACCTTGGGCCACTCACGTGTCCCCATTTTAGAATCATGTGGTGGGAAATCAATATCAAGTCCCAAGGAAGAGGTCCTATGTTCCTATTCAAGGGACGCAGAGGTGCAGCCTCATACCTACTACATCACAGAGGTACAACATCACACATCAGCCTTAGTATCAAATAGACATGTTGATCCAACAAGTGCAAACCCTTCAAACCCAAATGATGGATATGAAAAATTAGGGGAAAACTAAATCCTACACCACAGAGGATTTATACCCATACCCCTTTGATCACTCTCTTCACATGTCTCCATTCCCAACTCACTTCTCGGTACCAAAATTTGACAAATATAGGGGCAATACCAACCCTATTGAACATATCTGAGAGTTTTTTGCTAGTTGTTTCGAAGTCGCACATGATGAAACATACTTAATGTGACTATTCTCACAAAGCTTAGCCAGACCAGCAATGGAATGGTTCTCACATCTACCTCATGGCATTCTGTCATGGGGTGAGTTGGCTGAAAAGTTCATTGCTCACTTCCATCATAACATCGAGTGCAAGGTCAGCATCAAGGACCTTTGTGATATCAAACAAAAGATGGAGAGTCTTTTGTGAAATTCCTACAGAGATGGAGGAATACTTCAAACCAAATAACATATGATGTACTCGAGCAAGACCTAATAAGTCATTTTCATTGAAAATCTGATTCCAGACATGTCATTCACAATAGAATTGCAATTAGCTTTGAACTTTACACAAATCATCGAACCAGGAGTTTGTTGTGAGTAGAACTTAGTCAAATGAGGAATCCTTGCAAATCCTACCCAAATGAATACAAAAAAAATTGCAACGAAAAAAGCTAAGTGGTGGAATAAAAACAAAAATGTCACCAATGATGGTGTCATTGATGTGAAGACAGTCAACTACGCACAACCCAAAGTGTCACTACAAGGCACACCTGTGGCCAACCCGCAACCTACGGTGCCCATTCCATAATCATACACTCAAACCCAACCTCCCCCTATCCAAGCGGCCACTGTGTGAAACAATCAACAACAACCTCAACACAAACCATGGTTTCAATTCCAACAACAAGACTTCACACCATTAGGAGAGTCGATAGACTCAGCTTTACAAAAGCTGATACAATCTAACACTATCACTCTCCCAAAAATTAGGGAATATGAACACGGTGCAATCAAGCCAAGGTGGTACAATGAAAATGACTTCTATGAGTTTCATCGGGTGAAGGGACACAAAACACCCAACTATTACCGATTGAAACACGCTATCAAAGACCTAATTGACACAGGGGTCATCGACATGAAAAAACACCCAAACCAAAGGAACAACTGATCATACAATATTCAATGACACATTTCATGATCACAATAAAGGGAAAACCTCTGGGTCTGGTGGACAGTCAAAATAGGTCAACTATACTTATGCCAACAGTGATAACATTATCAATTGCCTCAATCCTTCAGCTAGCCATGTGTCTACGATCACTATCAGAGACCAAGGTAATAAATGTGTTGTAACCACATGTTGTACAAGATTTTTCTTGCAAGGATCATCTTCCTCATCTGCTACACTAGCAACCCTCAAGCAACCTTGAATCCATAGACAAGCCTAATGGATTAGCTAAAGTGCACACTTACCCAAATCTCCATGTTTGACCTCTTGCGCATATCTCTGCAGCATAAAAAGGCACTTGACCAAGCCCTTCATAATGTAGTGATCCCAAGGGACATAACCCCAGAGAGCTTCCAAATGATGGTTAACCACATAGAAGCTAACAAAAATGCAACATTCATAGATCATGATGTGTCACCACATAAACCCCTGCATAATGATCCTTTGCACTTTCTTGTCTATGTCCACAAAAGTGCTATCTGTAGAGTCCTTGTTAATGGTGGGGATGGGTTAAAAATTTGTACTTTAAAGCTAATCAAGAAAATAGGCTACTCATATTCCACTATTGATGTAACAAGGAGGATGAATATCAGAGCTTACGATGAAGAGGAAAGATCCTCTAGAGGTATTATTGTTCTACTTGTCTGGATTGGTCCAGTTTTTAAGAACACTCCCTTCGAGATCCTAGATCTTGAGTTGGGATAAAACATGTTACTAAGGAGATCATGGATACATGAGATACAAGTTGTACCTTCAACATACCATTAGTGCATCAAGTTCCCACACCAGGGAGAAGAAATCAACATAGAGGGAGATCCAAATCCTTTACAATACTATAATCAAGAAAATAGGCTACTCATATTCCACTATTGATGTAACAAAGAGGATCAATATCAGAGCTTACGATGAAGAGGAAAGATCCTCTAGAGGTATTATCATTCTACCTGTCTGGATTGGTCCAGTTGTCAAGAACACTCCCTTCTAGATCCTAGATCTTGAGTTGGGATAAAACATGTTACTAAGGAGATCATGGATACATGAGATACAAGTTTTACCTTTAACATACCATTAGTGCATCAAGTTCCCACACCAGGGAGAAGAAATCAACATAGAGGGAGATCCAAATCCTTTACAATACTATAATGCAGTTCCCTCAAACCAAGATGCAAGCAACCCTTCCTCTTCAGATTCAATTCCCAAGGATGTCACATGGAAGGTAGGAAAAATATCTATCACAGATAAAGGATGTGGTGAATACATTTATGAAGAGGCATTTACTATCACAAACATGCCTCAAAGCCCAAGATCATATGGCATGTCACAAGTAGTAATACTGGTGGAGATCCCCGAACCTATTGTATTTAGATGCCCACCTATGACCTTTCTCAGGTGGGGAGACATTGCAGAGGAGAACCCCTTTGATCCAGATATCAATACATGGTTGTACCAAGATCCACAAGAGACACTTCAACAACCCCTACCCATATCAAACTATGGAACTAGCTATACAATGCTAAAAAAATTTAGGTATTATGGCACAACTGGTCTGGGGGAAAGACAATAAGGCTTAATGGAATTGTCTCTCCTGCCAACCTAGAGAAACAAGAGAGGGTTAGGCTATGGGAAAAAAAGAACTAGCCCTATCATCCAAGATATACAAGTTGATCAAGAACAAATAGCAGAGTTACACCAGGGGAAAAACCCATAACACATCTTGATAAGAAATATACTACAATAGTTGTTTCCCACTGAAGTGGGGACCTCTCGAACCTGAATAAACCTCAACCAAGAAATTGATGATAACAAAGGAAGTGAGACATCCGATGAGAATTCTAGTGAAACTGACTCCCATGAGTACAAGAGGAGATCTCTTCAGAAATCTGAACCCTCAATACAAGACTATTCCCCTAGGTCAGCCACCACCATACACCTTGACGATCTGTTTGACCAATTAACCATAGATGACCAACCCTATATCGATAAACATATCGATAGTAATTCAATAGGTTGTGCATCCACATCACAGTCTAGGTTTTTTGGAACCATCTTTGTAGTCCCCTTCAACCAAATAGAGTCAACCCAACACAAAGGCCTATGTCTTGTACACCTAGAACTAATAGAGTGGGATCAACAAGGACCACCTGATAGAGATGTCTTTGAGAATGATGTGGCTATTTTAGATTTCATGGGACTTAGAGATGGAATGCCATCAGGAGATCACAAAGCAGGTTTCTCTATCGACCTTGACAGATCAGCATACTTTGGGGAGGAAGCTCCTCTTTCTAGTCATCAAAACAAATTGAAAAAGAAAAAATAATCGTCAGTAAGTGAAAATCGAAAGGTGCTTATTGACACAAAAAATGATAAAAAGATAAAACAAGACATATCCTCTAGTGAAAACCTCACTGAGGCACTAGAAGATGGAAAGAAGGAACTCCTCCCCTTGATAGAGGAAAAGTCAACATTGTTAGTAGAAGAAACATAAGAAGTCAACTTGGGAGATGACAAGAACCCAAAGAACATCTACTTAGAAAAATTACTCACCCAAGAGGAGAGAGAATAGTTCATCAATTTCTTCAAGGAAAGGATGATTAATTTTGCATGGTCCTACTCAGACATGCTAGGATTAGATCCAGAGCTTGTGTTTCTTCATCTCCCGTTGCTACCCAATGCAAAACCTGTCAAACAAAAGCTGTGAAAGATGCATCCCCATGTTGCATTACTAGTATAGGCAGAATTGAAAAAACTCCTAGATGCTAAGTTCATATGACCGATCCCATACATAGACTGGATATCTAATTTGGTACCAGTTACAAAGCACAGTGGTCAGATTTGAATTTGCACAGACTTTAGAGATATTAACAAAGCTTGTCCCAAGGATGACTTTCCTTTGCCTAACATTGATATGATAATGGATCTAATAGCATGACATCAGATGCTATCACTCATGGATGGATTTTTAGGGTATAATCAGATAAGGACCACGCTAGAGGACCAACATATAATGGCTTTCACATGTCCTTGGGGCACTTATTGTTGGAATGTCATGTCGTTTGGTCTAAAAAATGTCAGAGAAACATATAAAAGGGCCATGACAACCATCTTTCATGATCTCATCCACAAGACAATGGAAGACTACGTTGATGAGATACTAGCCAAGTCAATACTTAGAAAGGATCATCTACAAGTATTGGGACCCATCTTTGATAGAATACAGGAATACAAGGTCTGTATAAACCCAAAGAAATGTGCATTTGGGATCACAACAGGAAAGCTATTAGGGTTCATAGTGTCACATAGAGGCATTGAAGTAGACCTAGAAAAAGTCAAAACAATATTTTCCATGCCACCACCATCCAACCTAAGGCAACTAAGGGGGTTACAAGGAAGGCTCCAATCAATCAGGTGCTTCATAGCTCAGCTAGCAGACAAGTGCCACCCATTCCAACATCTATTACACAAAGACATCAAATTTATATGGATAGAACAATGCAAACAAGCGTTCCAAATATTCAAGGACTACCTACTCAAGTCTCCCATATTGGTGCCACCGGTCTAAGGTAGACCATTTCTTCTGTATATCTCAGCAACAAAATCAACATTAGGCATACTCTTGGCACAACATGATGACATAGGCAAGGAGAGAGCCATCTACTCTCTAAGCATAACATTGGTAGGATATGAGCTCAACTATACGCCAATTGAAAAATCATGCCTTGTAGTTGTCTTCTCTTCCCAGAAGCTGAGGCATTACATGTTGAGTCACCAAACAAAGTTGATAGCACATATTGATCCTTTAAAGTTTCTCCTAAGAAAAGAGGCACTCATTGGATGACTTGAAAAGTGGGTAATGATCTTAAGTGAGTTTGACATTGAATACATAGATAGAAAAGCCATCAAATGGAAAGCGATTGCGGATCAACTAGCAGAGGCACCTATTCAGGATCATCAACCTATCATTTCCAACTTTCCCGATGAGTCTATTATGACACTACAACCAACGATCAAGGTATGACAACTATACTTTGATGGGTCGTGCATGAACCATGGTGTAGGGGTTGGAATAGTTCTCATCACTCTGAATAATGATGCAATTTCAAAATCTTTCATACTCAACTTCCCATGCACAAACAACATAGCAAAATACGAAGCACTGGTCATCGAATTAAAGACAACAATTCAATGGAGAATCATGAACCTTAAGGTCTACGGAGATTTGCAGTTGGTCATTAGCCAAGTCAAAAATGATTATATGACAAAATATGAGAAGCTAATACCATACAAAGCATAGATGGATAGGTTGCGCACTAAGTCCCAATACATCTTGTCCAAGCAAATACCATGGGCTCAAAACAAAGCTGTAGACGCGATGGCTACCATAGCATCACTAATCAATATGTCAGGAAATGAAACCCGATTCTAGTTTCTAGTGGAGCAACTCATGATGCCATCACATCAAGAACTAGTCACAGAATCAACATGTGTCCTTATTGGTCCAGAAACCCCATGGTACCATGATGTATATAATTACCTCCAAACTAGTGTCTTACCTCCCGACTTGTCTAGAAACCAGAAAAAGTCCCTCATCTGCCAACCCTCTAGGTATACCATCCTCTCAACTACTCTATATAGATGAAGTCTAGATAGAATGCTATTATGATGTATCACTTCCACAGAATCCTAGAGAGTTGTGTACGAGGTACATGAAGGAATTTGTGGAACCCACGGAGGTGGCAACAACTTAGATGAAAAGATTATCTGCATGGGATACTAATGGCCAACAGTAGAAATAGATGCAAACAAGTATGTACAAAGGTGTAGGCAATGTCAAATTCATGGAGACCTCATCCATGCACCAACCCAAGAACTAAATCCTATCACTTCACCATTACCATTTTCTATGTGGGGATTTGACCTAGTGGGCAAGATTACACCATCTTCAGCTAATGGACATAAATACATCATAGCAGCAACATAGTAATTCACTAAGTGGGTGGAAGCAATTCCCCTCACTTACATAACTGGAAATAAAATATCAATGTTCATACTCAACTATATCATCTGTCGGTACTGCAATTCCTCAAACCACCCTGAAAGATCACGGTACACCTTTCCAAAACAAAGATTTTGAAGAGCTATGTGAATAGTTCCAAATCAAACAAGGATTATCTTCATTTTATTATCCTTAAGGGAATGGCCAGGCTGAAGTGACAAACAATACCATTTTGAAAATCTTGAAGAAAATAGTTAACGAATCAAGGCGAGACTGGCATTTACATCTTAGTCGCGTATTATGGGTATATAGAACTGGCATGAGAACACCTACAGGAGCCACTTCTTTCTCTCTAGTAAATGGATCAGAGGTAGTGCTACCCATAAAAGTGGAAATCCCATCCCTGAGGATATCATTAAAGAACCTAATTTTAGATGAAGACTACAGAGTAGCAAGGCTCAGTGAATTGGAACTACTAGACAAAAGAAGACAACATGAATTCAACCACTTACAAGGCTATCAGAATCACCTTAGAAGGAATTATCACAAGAAGGTGAGGCCACAAACATTTGAGGTAGGATACCTTGTCCTAATGGAAAATGAAAAGAACCAAGCAGAAAGAGTGAAACCAGGAAAGTTTGAGCCTAAGTAGCTAGGACCATGTGTCATTGTCAACTCTACCCAGAGTGGGGCATACCAACTGGTGACACCAGAAGGAGATCAGCTCCCCGGATATATAAACATCATGCACCTCAAGAGGTTCTGCACTTGAGGTCTCAATGGTTAAGGTAACTATCTACATATCCAGAAAAAACCAAAAAATCAAAAAATACAAAATGTTACCTTGGTAAAAACCTGGCAAACAGGCACTTTGGTGACAACAAAAAAAATAAAAAAAGCAAAAAAAGTAAAGAGAAACAAAATCACTCTCTCAGTGAAAACTGACAAACAAGCACTATTGAGTAGGTACCTTGGAGAAAACCTGGCAAACATGCGCTAAGTGTTCAAATCCAGCTTCACCATCAATGAACTCCAAGATCAAAAGCTTGAGCACACTTCAAATGCAAGACTGACTAACCAAGCTATATCCAGAAGCACAATCCCCTCTGAGAACCAAAAATTATCCATGGTTAGTACTGGTCCACCAGACTAGGGGGTGATTATAAAAGTCTTGAAAAAAATCCCTAAAAATCAGAAAACTCATCAAAATCCTAAAAAAGATCAAAATGTCCTGAAAAAAATCAATCTTCATAAACAACAATAAAAACAATTGCAAAATCCCAAGCAATAAAACTGACTCAGTTATGAAGAGAGCAAAGGGCGATCAAGCCCAGTCAATCAATGTCACAACCATGATCTTTATGAATCAGCATTGGGCCCATATGACACAACTTTATCAATCTATAAAATCTATCAGCAAGCAAACTAGCGACCAAGCCAATCTATCAAATGTCACAATCATGAGCTTTGTGAATCAGCATTGACCAGCCACGAAAATGATCAAAATCAATCAATCATCTTACATAATGATGGATACACTCAAAACCAGATAGGTTAGTCTTATATCAGTCATATATTATTGAAATCAGACACAATCAAAACAATCAAGCCAATCAAGCCTATCAAGATAATCGAGCCAATCAAGAGAATCAAACTGAATCAAGGAACAATAAAAAATGTTGACTAGGTCAGTCAGTCAGTCAGTCAGATGTCAGTCTATATTTTGCGGTTGTGTTCTTACGCAACTCCAGGATCCACCAAGTGAGGAGAGTAGTTATGATGGATCATATCTTATTTTCTTTGATTGTTTTCTGTTTAATGTTCACTTTGATTCTGGGGCCATGATGATTTAGGATAAATGTGGTAAGCAACGTCACTTATCTGGCCACCATGTAGTTCCATAATCTGAGCTTAACCCTGGGAAATAATTGGACATTCCTTCTCTATTATCTGCTTGTTTACTTACCAATAGAATCATAGCGGTATCCAGATGGACTCTGGGTGCATTGGATTTCTATCTTGGTTTTTATGGGATTTCTTCTTAAAATCAAGAGTCCACAGTGCTATCCAGATGGAATATGGGTACTTTGGAATTCTATCTTGGTTTTTTGGTCTTTCTTTTCAAAATCAAGAGCTCGCGGTGCTATCCAGATGGACTCTGGGTGCATTGGAGTTCTATCTTGGTTTTCTTTTTTTCTTTTGTTTGAATTGTTCAAAGGGAAAATCGGTATCCACATGGTCAATATCTGGGTGCTTTTGGCTCTCTTTCTTTTCAAATAGGGAACATAGTTGAACCTAGATGGTTAATATTTGGGTGCACTAAGTTTTCTTTCTATTCAATCTCTCTACTCCTTTTGGTTATCAAGAGGTCGTGATGGTATCTAGATGGTATGTGATCTGGATGCATTGGATACTCTTCAGAATTTCATAAAAAGATGCAACGATGAAAAAAATTGGAAACTCGGCAGCGACTTAGGTCACCCATCTATTCTATCAATTCATATCTATTAATCATCAACCATCCTTTCTATCAATTCATATCTATCAATCGATCCCAGAGAACATTCCAAACTAACTTCCTTTTAACTAACACATGCATTACTCAGATATTTTTGCATAGTAGATTGCATTCATTTATTACATAAGAAAAATCCAAAACATGTGCATAGTAGATCATATAATCAAGGCATCCATCATCAATAACATCATAACTAACATCATAACTAACATAGGAATGCATTCATCATCATCGTATAGTGATTCACATTTTCAACAAATTAATGCTCATCTGATGCATTTTCTATGCTTAATTTGGTGAGGGGGCATATAGTCCACTTGCTATCACTGGGGCAAGCTAGGACAAGATCAAATCTTAAAATTCTTTGACACAACGTGATGAATCACATTGCATCAAAGAGGGGCAAATGTAGACACCCTAAAATAGACAGGCTTGCGACTTTACATTAAAAACACTAATTTTCATCTATTAATTAAATGGTTTTTTAATTGCTAATTAATTATCTTATTTTCTTCTAAATTCATTTCATCTATTAATTAATGGTTTTTTAATCATTAATTAATCATCTATTTTCTTCTAAATTCATTCTCTAAATTGTCTAATCAAATTCCCAAAATTAATTAAATAATCAATTTTATTTAATTAATTAACCTTAATTAATTAATTACCATTAATTAATTAATTAAATTCAATTTCCTATAGTTTAAGTTGAAAGATTTAAACTTACTAATTAAAATCTTCCAATTAAATTAATTTCAATTAAATTAATTTAATTTCATCAATAAAGCAATTCTAAATAAAAAAGAATTCAATTATCTCACATGTTGGAAACTTTAATTACATAAATGAATTAAATATTTATTTATTTTCAAAGAGATAATCTTTAATCAGATCACATGGGTTACTCCACCCATCTCTCCAGTTCACATGGGTAACTCCACCCATCTCTCCAGTTCACACGGGTAATTCTACCCACCTCTTCAGTTCTAAAAGGTAACTCACAATTAGCTCTTTAGTCAACCAAACTCTATCTCCTCTTTACCAATTGAAGAGGTGGAGTTTACTGATGGCTTCTCCAGTTCCCTTTGATCTCAACCCTTCATCTCCCTATCTCTGGGATTGATCTCAGCCATTCATATCATCGCCAATTCCTATATAATAAACCCTTCATACTCATTTGAAGGATCCACGATTTCAAGCTCACATGCACCATTACTCTATCAGTTTGGTTCTAGCATTCAAGCCATCTTGTGACACAAAGCCATTCAATTATCAAATTCTTGACACTTCTCAAGTCATAGATGTTTCCCACACCAATACTGGGCATCAAAAACAACGTTTCGAAAGGAGTAGAGAGAGACAATAGAAGCTTCAAGCACTCTGGGCTTTGCATTCATTTGTTTTCCTTTCTTTGCTTGTACATTTTATTGGTGATGTTTAAGTATTCTTTATTAGTAGTTTTGTGTATTTTATTTCTATCATTGCAAACCAGTGCTACTAACCCTCATCATTGGAAAGCTTGGGAACCACGAATCACGAAAGAGGTGTACATGTATGTTTGAGCATATCACCTATACACAACCAATAGGATTTTGGTGCAGGAGCACCTAGAGGTTGGACTTATTCAACCTTCAAATTTTGGTTTGAAAATCCTTCTCAAGGCTTTTGCTAAGTTGAGTTTTTTTAGGGCTTTATTTTAGAGTAGTTTTGTTGTGTTTTGCAATATTGTGTGTTTTGTATGGAAAGTTGTGTCCTAGAGACCTTATTGTGTGATTGTAAGCCAAATGGGAAAATTGGTGAAATGGAACCTAGTGTGCACAAAATAGTATAATTAAGTTTTATGTGGGCTTAAAAATGAATTTGAGGTCAATTAGAACCCATACATTGGGTCAAAGAAATGTAATTGGTGAAAATGCAAAAATATGTAAAAGTTATCGAGCAACTTTTGCAAATTTGAAAAATTGCTCGACAACATTTGGCCAAAAGTTGCAAACTACCTAAAAGAAGTTATGGGTCAGTTTGAACAGGTGGAATAGGTCAAGGGGACATATTTAAGGATTTTTAATGCCTTGTTTGAAGGTTGGATAACTTTTGTACATATTTTCCAAGAAGCACAATCAGACAATTTTCTGAGACAGTGACAATTTTGTGTTTTTGAGTTGTAGAGGTGTTTAATGGATTGAATCCACTTTATTTTTAATTTAATTAGCTAATTTTAGTTTTTTTTTAACATCATGTGGAGTATTTTAGTCTTTTGGTTTGTTTTTGTAAATGGAAACTTAATTTTGTCCATGTTCTAGGTTCACTGGACCAGTGAAGGTTGTAAGTACAAAAATGAATCCATAGGAAATTCCCACCATGGTAAATACCCGAGCCTTGGGGGAATGGAAATGGGGCCTATGTACAATTTTTTTTCCTTTTTTAGAAAGTTGGAAGTGCTAGCAATGAATTTTAGCCTCTTGCCCTAAGCGAGCTCATCCATAGCCCGACTAGGGAAACAAGAGAGACAATGAGATAAAACTTGAAGGAGTGGATAGGAAAGAGAAATCCAACACTGAGAAGGTGTCTATAAGACCCTTTCAGATCTTGGTGAATGATATGGAGGATTTTTTAATCCATTTGGATGGATTTTGAAAATAATATGCAAAGACTAGTTCATTTCCTAGTGATTTAGCACAGTTAGGGTTTGGTATTGTACATAAGGTATCAAAGCCCAAGGCCAAGAAAATATCTTGTTTTTTCTCAAAGGGTGTCTAGATCACACATTTTTCAGAGGGTTATGTTGAAGTTTTGAGAAATAAATCCAAAACCCTACAAAATAGGGCTAATAGAGACCTAAAAAGCTTGTAGCCCTTATTTATATTAAGATTGGGTAGCGATGGAAGAATGAACCCTAAATTTTTATTGAGGTTACCTTTTTGGTAAAAAATGAGTCAAGAAGATGCTCTAGACTCCTGTAAGGTCATACTTAAAGGGTTGGTGTGTGACGTGTGACTTTATCCTAGTGAGCTCAATTGAAGAATGAGTAGGTTGTGAAGTTGAAATTGGTATGAAGGTTGAGGAGTGGGTTAGGATATTGGTTTGAATCCCTGCTAAGATCATAGGTGATCATGAAGACCCTAGCAAGTCCTAGAATGACTTATGGTTGAACTAGTGATTAGTTCAAGAAGCAACAATCTCCCTATCAGTTTCCCAGTGGAGATTGATGTGATCGATCATGGACATAAGGATATCCCTTGATTTTACCATGGTATTTTGGTGATTTTCTATACTGGAGAGTGATCATCAATAATTTTCATACAACCGATATCATATGGAGACCCTCTGACACATGTCACCCTGGAAAAACATCAACCAAAATATGAGATTCGTGTAGAGGCATAAATTTATTGAGGGAACGAACAACTACATAGTAGTACCTTACTATTTTGATAGAGTGATATGACAATTTGGTCTTACACAGGGTCCTCCCATACCAGTGTCACATTATTCACATGGACATAGAGTTATCGAGAGGCTAGGGACTAGACCATGACCCACAATAGATGATATAGAGTTGATAGATGTAGAGGCAGAGTAGGATATTGACGTACCACCTATCATTTTGAATGCATGCATGATGAGGAATTACCATAGATACACTAGCTTATACGAGATCAGGCCCATCTTTCCAGAGGGCTACCCCATAGGAAACCCAGGGCCATAATCTAGAGTCGATCATGTGGTAGCTAGAGATGAGGAAAATGATAATGATGAGTAGGTGGATGAGGAGGATGAGTAGATAGGAGATATACTAGAGGTACTACCCATGATCTAGGACTATTACACAGCTGAGGAGGATATATCAAAGGGGATAGATGCTACCCCTCTGAGGAGATGAACACTGAGATTTGTGTCAAATATGCCACCCATGAGGGATGCTATCTTTTGAGAGTGTGGAGAGATTATTCAGTCCATTTCCTCAACAACATCTCGGGGTAAGGCCTCGATGTTTTTATCTATTGATGATACTGACTACAAGGAAGGAGATCTAGTAATGAGAGATTGAATACCTATAAGTGAAACTAGATATAAATATGTTTTAATGTTATTAATGTTATTAACGATATTAATGATATTTGTTCCACTTGGGACTAGGGGATGGAGACACTCTATATGTGAGGTCATGAGAGACATCACTATAGCATCAAGGATACCATCATCCTCTCAGGTGAGATATGAGGCACACCGAGATCCTAGGCAATACAAGGATCTATTCACGTCAGTGCAGGTGGAGATGCAGCTTCTCAAAGATGACATGGATCAACTCCAACAAGAGTTAGCAGATAACCAACGTGAGCTGCAAGAGATATGAGGGGTGCTATGAGGTCAGTTAGATCAAAGCTCATCTAGGAGCCATTCATGATCCATGACTGCTCATAGACCATCATCTACAACATGACTAACTTCCTCTTTCCACAGGCCTGAAGGATCAAGGAGTCACCATCCCATGGTTGAGGAGTGATTTTATATAATGGAACATGAAGTATATTTTGAGATAGATAGGGAACATTTTGAATAGTGCCAACTATGTACCATATATAT
>MU226364.1:1697751-1757671 GCA_018584345.1 Thuja plicata | reverse complement strand
TATATAGAGAGAGAGAGAGAGAGAGAGAGAGAGAGATTCTCTATGTTTACATGTATATTGTCATATTTAATGTCTCTATGATTTATTATGTAATCAATTATTCAAGTATTAAAATGATATACAGTGATTTAATTAAAAGTATTTAGTTAAATGTAACTATGATGATGTAATATGCTTATGTAAATAGATGAACATGTAGTCTAGCTATCAAAAATAACTAAACACTAATCAATTAAACATAAACTATTAATGAAAAAGAAAGTAATAAAAGTATATTCTAAATAATATCCTAACCAAAATTATTAACATATTACCCATATATTCAAGACAAAAACATGTACATTTTTTTCAAGAATGAAGCAATAGATGAAAACAACAAATATTAACACATAATGCTTTAATACATAGATGCTAGCACACACATAAATATGACAATGGGAAAGGAAAGAAAAAAGGTAAAGAAGAGGAATGTGAAAAAAGTATAGTATCAATGCAAATGCATAGCATTTATAGGGTCCCCTAAGTGGTACATCATCCATATTAGCTAACTTATATGCGCTAGAACCATAAACTTCAGTGATGATGTGTGGGCCAAGCCAATTAGGACTAAACTTTCCTCTTTCTCCAAGTAGAGCATTTACATTGCTCTGATTTTCATAAAGAACCAACTCTCCAATTGAAAAAGAATGTTCAATCACTTTATGATTGTATTTCTTCCTTAAATATTTATGATATGCTTGAATTTACTCAAGGGCATTAATGTGTTGCTCATCTAACATTTCAAGTTGTTGAAGACATTGTTCTCTTAAGGTGTTGTGTATATGAAATTTATACCTTCATGAAATTAGTTTGTTATCTAATAAATTCAATGAAATTCAACAATGATAAGCTAATTGAATTTAAAATACAATAATGAGCATCTCATGGCTATCTATTTAGGAAGGAAAATAGTATGCTCTCAGCTCAAGCATCCATTAATGACAGTCCTAACACAAGAATTGAAGCTATTTGATTATGATTATACCTATTTAGCTCTCAAAATACTCTAAAATGATTCAAAGATGATCAATAAATGCAAATTGAACTCAAAATGGAAACTATGAACTCAAATAAAAATTCCTATAGTGATGATTCTTAGCTCATGAATGTGTGTTATATTTTTCACTCAAAATAGCCTCAATTTAAAGGATTTCCAAAGGGTAGGGGGTAGAGTTGATTAAACCTTGATTAGGGTTAGGTTGAGTTAATTTCCTCAAAGGTTAAGATAACTTAAATGGTGGTTTCAAATAAGGGGAAAAATTGAGTGGTCAAGATGCAACTCCAAGATGTGTGATGGAGGATCAATTTGGGCTTGATCCATGCGAGCTCATTCTTTGATTCCTAATGGTTGAAATAGATTTGCCCATGTGATGGGTGATAAATATTAGGAATTAATTAAAATGGTTTAATTGAATTATTTTAGCCATGTGCACCCTTACATGGGTTAGAATTAATTTGATTTTAACTATGCAATTAATTGATTAAAATCAATTGCACAATTATTTGATTATTTTATTTAATTAATCCAAATACTTTTAATGATTCAATTAATTCAGAATTTTCTTGATTTGATCACTTCACTCCTTGTTTGATTTATCTTGACCAAATTTAGGTTCTACAAATTCACCTCTTTGAATCAATGTCTGAAGTGCATCGATTCAAATAAATGTATGATGTTTGATGTCTGATCTGATCTCGATGACTAATTCGCTGATGAAACTGATTTGATGAAAAACCTAATGTGATGCCCCACTGATGTGAAAATAAAAACCTGATTAAGATGCCCCACTGATGATGAAGAAATTTTGATGCCCCATATTTTATTGATTGATCTTGCATCCTGATAATATCTTGCCCCCTCGGAAATGAAATCAAAATTGATGTGAAAATATTTCAAAAAAGATGAGCGATTGGTCAATTATGATTTCATTTCTGATAACCAACATTTGAAAAAGGTAACTTAGTGATTAAATTTTCAACCTTTTGATTAAATTTTAAGGTTAAAAAATACCCTTTATTAGGTCAAAAAGGTATAAAAGAGGGTGAAAATGTTATTTTTACATATCATTTTCACTTTCTACCTTTACTTTTTCTCTAAGAAACTAGAAGAATGATAGTGATGGTTGTGCCAATTTGGGAGCATAGGTTTGAGCGAGGGTGCAGATTCTAGTGTCCTGTAGAGTAAGGACCTCCGATAAGTACTCTAGTCCTCTTCATTTGGTCAAATTCAAAATTTCCCGCTCTTTTATAGGATTTAAATATATTATTTGATTAGGTTTTAGATTTTTTTGTAAAGTAGCGTGTACAATAGTTAAAGTAGCGCATACATTAATCAAGTACTGCAACCAAGCCTAGAAATAATGTGTAGGGTAGGGTGAAATAACACTTAGAAATGCATAGCCCAAAATATTTTTAGCACGTATGATAGGTTAAGTAGCATGTAGGAAACCCTAGCCGAGAAACCCAACTCTTCTAGTGCGTAAGATAGATGAAGTAATGTGTAGAAGAAGAATTAATGCGTACACCTTGATGTGACACTTCTGAAGAAAGAAATAGCGAGTAGCATTTTTTAACTAGCACATAGACAATGTGACATGTATAATGCTATGAAATGATGCGTACACCCATATGAAATGATGTGTAGCCTAAGTTAAAAAATTGAATCCTGATTTGATCATCCTCTGATTTGATTGAAAGTCTGATCGATTGATTGCTTGATTAGGACTGATATGTGATGAAAAAAAGTGCTTGTGATGTTAGTTCCAGCAGTTTGATGAATTTTTGTGATGTCAATCCTGATAGGTTATTAGGTTAACTAATGCTTTTTCCCTTCTCACAATATAGAGTTAGGAAAAAATTTGATGTGCTCAAGAAGAGCGATAGGATGATAGAATAACTTGATTGACTTATGATGACCCATAAAAATAATGATACTAATATGATTCCACTTGAATGAAAAATAGGTTCAATTTCAAAAGCTATACATCTGGGGCCTACCACCGTGGCCTCTAGATATGGTCGATCAGTTGACATCTCAGGAGAGGTGCATCATTGGTTGTTGTGGTTTATCCTTTTTACTTGATATGCCCTAGTTCTAGATGAACCATGGGTTACTTAAATCTATGGTGGAACGATGGTACTCTGACTATAATACCTCTCATTTTCCACTTAGAGAGATGACGATCACATTGGAGGATGTGTATAGACTACTACAAATTCCCATTCAAGGAGAGATAGTATACTATGATTAGGTCTACAATGGTGCAACATGTAGACGAGTATTCTTGGATCCTACCATTGGTGATGAGATTATACCCTGGGCATAGTTTGTCTCATTTCTCATTCTTCCTGCAGTCTTAGGTTCATTGATTGGAGTTTTCTTGTTGTCGGACTGTTGAGGTCATGGATTTGCAGTTGGTTGGGGTCATATTTTGGAGGACACGATTGCAAATTTGTGACTCTTTGATTGGGGCTCCTATGTATTGGCACAGTTGTATCATGAGTTTCATCATGTAGTCTACATAGGCAGTGTTGCACTATCAGTGGGTGCAGTAGTTTTACAGCTCTGGACATGGGAGCATATTCCAGTCACTTGACTGATCACTGCTAGGCACAGGGATCTAGGATGGCCTTTTGGTTACTTTTATGAGGGTATGATTGTCTAGCCCCATCTAGGAAAGCTGGAGTTTTGGTGACAGATGTTTGATGATATTGATTTGGTCATGTGGTGACCTTACTTTGGAAAAGAGGCATGACATGAGGATGATGCAAATTTACCATATATGTTTATACCTCATTGGATGATAGGTCAATCTTCATTAATTATTGAGCGATTCTATTTTTACAAAGTATTGAGGCAGTATGACCGGGCACATAACCTACCATAGGGATTGGCTTTGTATGCTTAGGTTCAGGCAGAGAGATCGATGTGGGGTTCACAGGTCAATTATAGATATGCATGTGATGAGATATATCAGATGGGTCATATGATTTAGGACATGTTAGATCATATAGTTGATGTAGGTATGACATAAGATTACACTTAGTGGTTTTCTCCACATAGATTCCCTAGATTTACAGACCCAACAGAGCATGTACTTGACATTGATGATCCATCAAAGGATGCAATGGGAGAGGCAGTGGAAGAGCACCTAGATAGAGAGTCCCAAGAAGGAGTGGGGTGGTGGGAGAGTGAGGGTGAGAGGTGGAGGGATTGGTGGTGAAGTTTAGATGGGAGGTGGTTGGGTGTGGATGAGGGATGGTTTGGTTGGTGGAGGGATTCCTCCAGTTTCATTGGCAGTGTGGGGATTGAGATGGCAGAGAGTAGCTAGACATGCTCAGTTAGAACATGCCAGACAGGTTCAACAGGCTCTAGTGATCCCAGTAATTTTGGTAGTACCACTGGTTCTGATTGTTCTGCATGTTCCTATTGCTCCACAGGATCCTATTACTCCATAGGCTTCACAAGCTATGAACACACTTACATAGGATGTCATGACTCTACAGGCTGGGATGACAACTATGAGTAGCTGGATTGATTAGGTTGCTACCATGATGTAGTATTTTATGACTATGATGGCACAAAGGCCTAGTGTTGCGAGCACAAGTTAGATGCCTCAGATAGATCTTGGTGGTTCAGCGGGTAGAGGTACAAATGATATAGGTGTCCCAAATTGTATAGGTGGTACAAATGATGCAGATGGTGCCCCTAGTTGATTATGAGATCCCTCTCATTGTGATGTACCATGATGTACTTTGATAGAGATTATTAATGCTCCTTGATTTATGTATCTTGATATACATTAACAGACATGATGCTAGACATTTGATTACTTATTTTTATGATAGATGTATATCTTTCTCTTGATTCCATATTATCTTTATGATGCCATTATATGTTGGACTTAATGCTTTTATGTTTTATGGATGTGCTTCTATATGATTATGCATTAAATTTTATATTTTGTGGATGAGTTGTCTTGTGTATGACAATACTTAGATGGATGCACATGTATGATAATAATAATAATGCTTTTATTTAAATGCTTATTCAATGGAACTATATGGGAAAATGCATTTATTTTTTTTGTTCTTTTCCATGCATATATACCTTTAATGAAAAGCACCTTAATGGATGAACAATGATTGATGAATTATGTTTAATGATTTATGTAATAATTTTAAATAGATAATAAATATGAAGTAATGCTTAATTATTAATGATATGCAATGTTTTGGATTAAAGTCTAACATATTCAATCTAAAAGAGAAATTTTCTTTGATGATATCCACCCTTTGAAACCTCTTTCCCTAACCCCAGGAAATCCTTTTATGCATAACTACTCCTAACATGATTGTAACTAACTGTCATTACTGCAAAGAATGCAGGGATTAAATTTTCATCATCGAGCTTTTGTGGTGCTTCTATCATGTACAATCATCACTGGTGAGTTTGACAAACCATGATAATAGGAATATGGCTATCCTCAGATTTCAACCATGCAGCTGGTACAACTCTCACTGGTTCAACCATGGGATTATGAATACTGCTTTCGTCAGATTTAATGTTGCAAGTGGATGTTGGCCTTAAGATATGGAAGATCTAAATGACCAAGGTATCCTTTTGCGTAAATAGGTAGAGATTGAATCCCCTCCATATGTACAATGTCCTCGATGACTCTTTGATGTTCATGTCCTTAGAAAAAATCACATACTTCAAATAATCAACCTTAAAACAGTCACACAGAAATCCAAAAAAGATTTCATTCTTTCGTCACTACCAATCTAGTTCAAACATCATTGATTAACTAAAAAGAACATGACTCAAGAAAACTCAATACCTCATCAAAACCTTTAGTAATATTGTTGTATCCATATTTCAAATAAAACTTCATCCATTTATATCTTTTAGGTTTTTATTTATTTTAATCCTGATAATAATAATTCAATGAAGGTCAAGGATCACGTTGTGTCAAAAATTGGATGAGAAATGAATGATGATATAAATCAAAGGTTCAAGTATCTATCTATTGTGGTTTGATGCATTGATTTGTGTAAATTGGTGTCTGCTTTGATGAAATCTACTAATTTGGATTAATGCCCCCAGTTGAAAAGAAATGTGTTGGGCTTGGGAAAACTTCCAAAATATGACAAAAGCTCAGTTTATGCAAGATGAAGCTTAGAGACTTTATTATGACTATGCACAAATGAAGGATAATGAATATGTACAATAGATGACCAAAAATATATGCAGATGGACCATGCAACTAGGCAAAAACTAAGGGTTAAATGGTGCCTATTTACCAGGTTTTCACCACTTGAGTTTATTGCTCTTTTTCTCTTTCTTTTTTTTCTTTTTTTGCTATGAAGGCGCCTATTTTCCCCAAGGCACTTTTTATCTTTTTCAATTTTTTCAATTTTTGATTTATTTTTTATTTATTACCAAGGCACCTGTTTTCCATGTTTTCACCAAGATAACATTTTTTTCCGCATCCATATTTTAATATTTTTGCTTTCTTCATGCTCAATTTTCCACTTTTTTTTTCTCTTTTATCAAGATTATTTCCAATGTTTTTGAATTTCTTCACGATCTTTTTTCACTATACAAATAATGATGCTTTCCTCTCATCTAATACTCTCTCATCTTATACTCTTTCATCTGACTCTTAAGTATGGAACCTCTTCAAGTGGATGCTATTAATAGGTTCTTGTAACTCATCTCCCTCCCAATTAGCCAATTTGTATGTTCCCATGCCAAAAGAAGAAGTAATGATAAATGGTCCTAACTAATTTGCTTCCCACTTTCCTTTCTTTTCTCTTTCCACTTGGTTCTTAGAATTTTCTCTCAACACTAAATCCCCAACTTAAAATGCTCTAGGCTTTATCTTCTTGTTGTGATTCCTTAACATTCTCTTTTGGTATACTTTGATATGTTCATATGCTTGATTTTGATGATCTTCTAGTAACTCCAATTGTTGAAGCCTAGAAACCCTGTAATCTTCATATGTTATCAAACCATGTAGAGAGACTCTCAAGGATGGGATCTCAACCTCTAAAGGCAATACAACTTCTGCCCCATAGACTAATGAAAATGGTGTTTCTTTTGTTGGTGTCCTTATGTTGGTCCTATATGCCCACAATGTTGGATTTAATTGTACATGCCAATTTCTTCCTGAATTATCAACTGTCCTTTTCAAAATTGTGAGAATGTTCTTGTTTTTTGCCTCTTCTTGTCCATTCCCTTGAGGATAATAAATTGAAGAAGAATGACGTATAATATGGAACTTGTCACATAGGTCATCCACATCTTTGTTTTTGAATTGTTTTCCATTATCAGTGATTATAGCATGAGGAATGCCATATCTACAAATGATGTGAATTAGGATAAACATTGAGATTTTTTTACCCATTGCAGTTGTCAAAGGCACAAATTCTACCCATTTAGTGAAGTATTTTGTTTCATTTATGATGTATTTATGACCATTGGATGAAGGTGGATAAATCATTCCTATTAAATCAAACCCCATTGATAAAAGGGCCAAGGTGTGGTCATCGGGTGTAAATCTTGTGCTGGCACATGAATCATGTTTATATGGTATTGGCATTTCTGACATATCTTGGCAAAGTGACAAGCATCCTTCTCTAGAGTTGGCCAAAAGTATCCCATGCAAAGGATTTTCTTAGCTAAATTTAACCCACTAGAGCAATACCCACATATCCCCTCATGAACCTCTCGTAAAGCTAATTTTGATTCCTCATCCTCTAGACACCTGAGAAGTGTTCCATCAAGACTCTTGCGATACAATATATCAGAAAATATGGTATAACATGAAGCTTGGCATATGAAGTGTCTATTTTGATTGTGGGTTTGGTCCAAGGGTAAAGTTTGGTCTTGTAGGTAAGTAAAAATAGGTCCATACCAAGGCGAGTCATGTCCAAATAATAGGAATATTATTTGGGAGTTTGGAAGGTCAGATGATGGTTTCAAAACCTCTTCCACCAAGAATTCATACCTAGCATGTTGTTCTAGAATTTGAAGAAGAGAGGCTAAGGTTTCCATGGCATCTGCTGCTCTATTTCTGTCCCTTGGAATTTTCTCAAAAGTTATCAATGAAAATTATTTTTTCCAATCATCTATCATCCTCTTTTAAGGCATCAAATTGTCATATTTTGTTTGGTATTCATCATTAATCTGGTTTATGACTAGTTGAGAATCCCCATACACTTGCAGTTCTATCACTTTACATTCTAAAGCCATTTTGATGCCTATGACTAGGGCTTGATATTCTGCAATGTTGTTGGTGCATGGAAAAATAAGTTTGTATGACTTTGGAATTGTGTAAATTTGAGGTGTAATCAAAATAATTCCTTCCCCTGATCCATGTTGGGTGTAAGATCCATCAAACTAGAGTTTCCATGTTTTTGCCTCCACATTGATTATTTCTAAATCTGGAAATTCCAATTGAATAGCCTGATTATCAACTAGAGGAGACTCCGCCAATTGGTCTTCTATCACTTGTCCCTTGATGGATTTTATATCCACATATTCTATATCAAACTCACTCAAAACTATCACCCATTTGGCCAATCTTCCCGTGAGAGCTATTTTGCTAAGTAGATACTTTAAAGGATTGATTTAGCAATAAGCTTAACCTTGTGCACAAACATATAAGGACATATCTTTTGGGAGGAAAACACTACCATGAGTCAAGCTTGTTCAATGAAGCTATATTTGAGTTCATATTTGACCAAAGTTCTGCTAAGATAATAGATTGTCTTTTCTTTTCCATCTTTATTCTTGAGCCAATAATACCCCTAAAGAGCGATTTGTTGCTGAAATGTACAAGAGTAAAGGATTTCCTTTGAAAGATGAAATGAGTATGGGTGTATTCACCAAATATGACTTTAATAGGGAAAAAGATTCCTCACATTGTGCATCCCATTTGAAAACTATGTCTTTATGTAAAATTCTGGCGAAAGAATGACATTTTCCACCAATTGAGATATAAATCTTCTTATGGATTGAAACCTTCCTTGAAATGATATCATTTATCTTATGTTCTTTGGTTCATCCATTTCCATGATAGCTTGTACTTTCTTAGGGTCAACTTCTATTCCTTTTTCTAAAACTATGTAAACCAATAACTTTCCTGATTGCACCCCAAATGCACACTTCTTAGGATTTAACCTAACTTTAAATTGTTCCAACCTTGTGAAAATATTTTCTAAGATAGTTAGATGATATTTCCTTTCATGTGATTTATCTAAGATATCATCCACATAGTCTTCAAGAAATGTATGCATCATATCATGAAAAATTATGGCCATTGCCCTTTGATAAGTAGCTCCAACATTTTTAAGGCCAAAGGGTATGACATTCAAACAAAATGTACCCAAAGGGAATGTGAATGTTGTTTTATCTTTATCCTCTAGTGCTATCTTATTTTGGTTATATCCTCTAAATCCATCCATAAGGGAAAACATAGAGTGCCCTGCAGTTAAATCCACTATAGCATCAATAGTAGGTAATGGAAAGTCATCATTTGGGAATGCCAAGTTGAGATCTTGGAAATTAGTAAATTATCTAATTGATTTATCATGTTTTTAAACTAGTAAAATATTGGATATCCATTCAGCATAAGCTATAGCCCTTATGAACCCCACTTTTAACAATTTTTCCAATTCTGCTTTCACTAGCAAGACTATATGGGGATGCATCTTTCTTAACTTTTGTTTCATCGGCTTAACTCTTGGTCTTACATTGAGGTGATGCATAATAAAACTTGTATCTAACCTTGGCATATCTGAATAAGACCATGTGAAGTTAACTTGCTTTTATTTGAAAAAATTGATGAAATCTTCCCTTTTTGTTGGAATTAATGAAACTGCAAGGTGTATGAATCTTGGTTCTAAATCGGTGTCAATATTAACCTTCTTTATTGGTTTAATCAAGATAGAAGATCTTTCTTCATAATATTCTGGAAAGGTGTCGAATCTCTCTTCCTTAGGTGCCATAGTTGGGTTTTCACCTTCGGAAACATCCTTTATTTTTACTTTTTTTTGGGTCTAGTACTGCACATTGTGGTTTTTACCACTAAACCACTTCATTTATTTATTTATTTTCTCTTTTTATTTTTCTTTTGGATTGAGAGATTGTCCCTTTTCTTCCACTACTATGCTTTGATTGAATTCATTGGTGAAAGAGGGCTCAACTGCATTTAGGTATAAGGCCACGAAATTATCGTTAGGAAAAGAGAGTATGTCATTTGGCTCGTCTAGGTCCCAATCAATTAGTTTAGAATGGATAAGAGATAAATATTAATTGGGTAAATTTTTATCCATAGGGTTTAAGGACATGATTTCATTAGAGGGTTTGTATATTGTATTGCTCAAATCTATGACATGGGCTTGCTTAAGGTTTTCCATAGAACTTGGATCAAAATTGTCCTCACTTGAGTCCTTTTGGATTTCTAATAGATAAAAAGCTTGTGGATTAAACCTAACATTTGAATCTCCTAACCATGAAGGTACCAATGTTTCACCCACCCAAGGAGTTCCATTTAATTCTTGTCTTAAATCTGATTCTTGATAATTATTTGACCTTTGATTAGAACTTGAGACTTGATCAATGCTTGGTTGTTTGTTTGTACTAGATGTAGGAGCATAAGTATGAATTACATCCACTTCCTTATTGTGAAAAGAAGCCTTAGATAAGGAATCCCATTTATATTTACCAGAGTCATGTTCACTTTCTGAATCTACCATGTGGATGTGGTCATAAGAGTCTTTAAAGTTGTTTGAACCACTTCCTTGTTATTGGTACCCTATTCCTGATTTTTCATCTTTAGATCTCCAAGGAGGTTGTATGGGTTATAGAAATCCTTTATTCCTTATTCCCAAAGGTCCTCTTCCTTTATATCCCATTTTTTTCATGATTTGAAAACCTTTTCCATATTAATGTGTTTGGATACTCACATTTTGAACCCTTTCTACATGGGAACTTGAAGCCTCCTCATCTTTATACAACCATTTTAAAACCTCATTATCTTCTTCCTCGATTGATGAATTGTCACTTGCTCTTACAAAATGGGCATTATATTTTTCATTTTAATGAGCACTAGTGGCCTCCCATGTGATTTTGGAGAAGGAGGTAAGTCAAACAAGGACACAAAATACTCTCTAGCAGCCTTTTGGTGGATTTTGCAGTGTTTCTCAAATTTCTTCATTAATTTGTCCATTTTTTGATAATGTGTTTCTTGGACTCCTGCATTTTCAACCCTAGAGGGGTTATCATCTCCCTCCTCTTGATTTGAAACATTTAACTTAGTACTCTTGTTACTTTCATCTACAAAACTAACTTTCTCTTTACCCTTAGTTGATGTAGATGAGTTAGTCTTGTCTTGATGTGAGTTAGGGACCAAAGTTGAGCTAGGACCATCTTATTTATTTTCCTCTCTATGATCCCTTGGGGTGGCTTGCTCACTATTTTTGGGATGAATGTCTCATTCACAGGTTTAACAATATTGCAATATTGGAAAGGATTCACATCTCCACTTATAGTAATTTCTTCTCCCATGTATGAAAACTTGATACGTTGATGGTATGTTGAAGCTACCGCTTGCATTTTGTGTATCCATGGTCTCCCTAGAAAGATATTGTAAGTTGATTTCATGTTAATAACTTGGAAAACATCATCTTTTTTGTTGGCCCCACTTGAGTAGGAAAAACCACCATTCCTTTAGAAGACCTTTCTTCGTCATCATAGGCCTTAATAGTGATCTTCTTCTTTGGATCCATGAAACCTTCAAAAAATCCTAGGGCTTTGACTAGACTCAATGTGAAAATGTTTAGACCAGCTCCCCCATCAATAAGGACTCTTTTGACATGATGTTTATGTATCAAAACCTCTATATGCTGTGGAAGATTTTGGGGATGATTAATGGACATATCATCCTATTCAGAAAAGGAAAAACAATGAGGTGCAATGAGATGACCCACCATGTTGTGAAATATATCCACATCTAGGTTGTCAGGAATGGTAGTATCCATAAGAGCCTTTTCTAAGATCTCCTTGTGATTTGGTGAGAGTTTTAACAACTCAAGGATTAAAATTTGGGCTGGAGTCTTTTGCAATTGATCCACAATATTGTATTGCCTTTAAGAAGAAGATGATTGATTAGGACCAATAGTATTAGGGGTAATTCCTTGTAAGGTTAAGAAGATGATTTGTGTATATAAAATTCATACCTTCATGAAATTAGTTTTTTATCTAATCAATTCAATAAAATTCAACAATGATAAGCTAGTTGAATTGAAAATACAACAATGAGCATCTCATGGTTGTCTATTTAGGAAGGAAAATAGTATGCTCTCAACTCAAGCATCCATTAATGACAGTCCTAAAATGAGAATTGAAGCTATTTGATTATGATTATGCCTATTTAGCTCTCAAAATACTCTAAAATTCTTCAAATATGATCACTAAATGCAAATTGAACTCAAAATGGAAACTATGAACTCAAATAAAAATGCCTATAGTGATGATGCTTAGCTCATGAATGTGTGTGTTATATTTTGCACTCAAAATGGCCTATATTTAAAGGATTTCCCAAGGGTAGGGGGTAGAGTTGATTAAACCTTGATTAGGGTTAGGTTGAGTTAATTGTCTCAAATGTTAAGATAATTTAAATGATGCTTTCAAATAAGGGGACAAATTGAGTGGTCAAGATGCCACTCCAATATGTGTGATGGAGGATCAATTTGGGCTTGATCCATGTGAGCTCATTCTTTTATTCCTATTGGTTGACATTGATTTGCCCATGTGATGGGTGAGAAATATTAGGAATTAATTAAAATGATTTAATTGAATTGTTTTAGCCATGTGCACCCTTCAATGGGTTAAAATTAATTTGATTTTAGCTATGCAATTAATTGATTAAAATCAATTGCATAATTATTTGATTATTTGAGTTAATTAATCCAAAGGCTTTTGATAAGTATTGTCTTGCCTTTATCTTTCAACACCTTTTCTACTGCATCTTTGTTTTCTTCTGCCTCCTTGGGCTCTTTTGAAGTCATTTATGCCAATTGATCTGGATGTTGATCATCTTTTATCTGTTTAGACCTTTTTTCCTCCACATCCTTCACTGTCTTAGTCTCAGTTCCTTTCTCTACCTCTTTTCCTTTGTCTACCTCTGTATCTTTAGTGACTTGATCCTTCTTTGTCTCTGGAACTTGTTCTATTATTTCCTCAATTACTTCCATAACAATCACATCATTTGGTTCCACTTATAGAACACTAGCTACATTATCTATAACATTAACATCAGATAAATCAAGTGGGGTTTTATAAGTATTTCACCTTGTGTTACAGGTATAACATCATATATTTTCTTTACAAGGTAGTCTCACATTATCTTCTTTGTCTCATTATACATATCCTTTAACTTTCCCACCATGAACTTGTTTATCCTACATTTGCTTTTGATTTCATGCTTTGTAGCCTTGATTACCCTTTTTATTTCATCAAGTGCTAAGACTAGACATATATCGATCAAAACCTTTTCCCTAAGCCTCTTATCTTCAACTATTGCATATTCTTTTCTTGCATCAAGAACATCATATAAACTTTGAGTAATTTCAAATACTATTCCTATGAGGGTATTCTTGAATCTATACAAATATCTAATTACTCCTCTTTAATTTCTTTCTTCTATTCATTATCAAACTTATCAAAGAATTTACCCACTGGCCTTAGATCTTCATGAGATGTAATACTTCTAACTACATCATTTACTGGTGTGCCAAGTGAATATGATTCAAATTTGGTAGCCTTAATTACTTTTTCTTCTCCTCCACTAGATCCTTTGGGTCTGGGGGAATGTGATGCAACTGTCTTTCTCTGGTTCTTCACCTCAACACGAGATTATGTTTCATCATATTCAATGATGACTTCTTTTTCTTTATTCTTCTTCTCTAATAATTTCTTCTTTTCCTCATTCTTCTTCTTCTCTGGTTATTTATTCTTTTCCTCTATTTTCTTTTCTTCTTCTAGCTTCTTTTCTCTTTCTGGTTCCTTCCTCTTTTTCTCTCTAGTAGGTGGAGATACTTATATTTTCTTCATTGCAACACTTCTAGTTTGCCTACCCAGAGAAAGTGTGGGTGCAGAGCTAGATTCTCCAACTTCAATAGGTACCTCATCAATTCCAATTTTCATAGTCCTTTTGATATAAAAATCTAAAAATTATTTGACATTATCTACTTTGCTTCTCACATTTCTCTCAATCTCAATTTTCTTTAGCTCATCATGCACTTTCAGACCTTTCTCATTATAAGTGTCGAACCTTTCTTCAGTTAGATCAAGTGACTTTCTTAGTATATCTTTTGCATGAAGATCTAATATTTTTTCATCTACTTCATAACCCATAAGCATTACCCACAAGGTTATGGGTTCTATTGCCTCCCTCATACATGTGTATGTATCAACCATAAAACATGTTTTTCTCATATCTTTCCACTATGGACTTAGGGTTTTCTTTCCCTTGCATGAATTGAATTCTAAATTTCCTTGAAATAGCCCAATATGGCTATTGTCCTCATCTCACTTGTCATTCCATATATCATTTCTCCAATTTGTATTGCTATCTATCTGTCACCGAACTAAATTCTAGGACCAACTCTTGGAAACTCTTTCATAAAGTAGAAAAATATATAAAATACGAGTGTTCCAAATTTAAAAATGTTATTTTTCTCTTTCTTGATCTTTGTTATATTTTCAATCAGTTGTCCTCTCATTACCTCACAAAGATCATACTTTGTATTCTCCTTAAGCATCTAATAAGTTGTGTATATAGTTTTACCGGATACAGATTTGTCCCTACTAGAATGGTAAATCTTATAGCCTACAACCATAGATGTAAATTTAACTTCATCCTATATAATTTCATTTATTGTCTACCTATTTTATCAGTAACCACTCTAGTAGTATCATATATTGCATCATTCTTTACAATTTTCAGTGCAGGTATCCCAACGAATGCCAAAAATCCACTAACCGCCTGAATTACCTCCTTTTCAATCTTCATTGGTTGATCAAGCCACATAAACTCTTCATGAATCCTACTAAGGATGTACCATACCCAATATTCCTCTTTAATGTATGGGAATAGTGTGAATTGAGCAAATCTCTCCTCCACTAGGGTTTTGAATTCTGGCTTTAGTTCACAATTTTCTCCTAAGATCTTGGTGTTGTATAATTCCTTCAGTTTGTCCATGCCAAGATCCTCCAAAATTGCATGGATGTAAGCCCTAACATCCTCAATATGAAAGACTTTGTACAACACATCAAAGAATGCACCTTTTGATCCACTTCAACAGATTTGTATGGATGCTTCTTGAATTTGGGTTGTGGCCTCTCAGTAACACCAAAAATGATAGGGGTATTCATCTTCACAACTTTGAATTTGTAGAGGTTTTCACAGAGAAATACCTTTTAACCAAACTCAGGGTTTTGCACATAATTTATCGTGTAAAATCACTTCCTTCACCTTCATTTTGATGAAATTAACCTTCAGAGATCTTCTTCTCTTATTGTCTTAATCACAATGTTATAAATGACACACACAAACTACTTTTTGTATTCCCTTTACCTAATTTTTAAGTGTATTAAATGCTTGGTGCCCTAATATCTTCAAAACACCTTCTTCATTGTCTAGGTACACAATTTTTTTATGCAACTTCCAATCTTGTCATAACCACCTGATAAAAGCTCCAAGACCTCTGTATTGATTTACTACAACTTATCCATGCTTAGAAAATTTAGGCATCTACACATTTAGGGGTCTCATTGAATTTATCTCTTAAGACCGCCCTAGGCCAAAGGCCTATCTTCAATTCCCTAAGGGATTGCTAGCACTAGATCTAGATGTGGACCCTTCTGGTGTGTTGTCATCATTCTTATTAACCGATGTTTGCTTCATTTTCTTCCTGATCTCTTCATGGATCACCTTTACCTTGACTTTATCCTTTGTTGGCTTGTCCCTGCTACTATCAATCATACCTCTATTATTTACATTATTTCTCTTGCAGTTCCTTGCTATACGTCCAAACCTATTACATTTGTAAGAAACAACATTCCTTTGTTCATTTCTATTTCTCATCTAACTTCTCTTTCTTGTGCACTGCTTAGAAATGTGTCAAAATCCATTGCATGCATACCACTAGATGTCACCTTTGTTGGAAGAATTACTCTTCATAACACTTCTGCATCACTTGCCTTATGACCATGTTTATTGTACTTAAAGCATTGACTACAAAAAGATGCATTAACCTTATTCATTCTATTCCTACAATGCATGGATTTATGACAAAAATTATGATAGATAAATAACTTACCACCATACTTTGAGCATTAGGTTGTCTTTTGATGACCTTTTATTCATCTTCTTCTCAGATCTAACTTTGGCTTGTTAGATATGGGTTTGTTTTGTATAGATTTAGAGGTTTCTCCTTCTTTATATACAAGACCTATTTTGTCATTTGAACTCCCTTGGTTTTCAATCAATGAATCAATCTTGGATAAGATAATCATAAAATTATCTTTGTAATCATTCGCAATCACAAGTTCTTGTCTAACTTCTTCATCAAGATCCTTTGCTCCCTTCATATTATCAACAAGTTTGTTTCATTCATCAAATATTTCCTTCAAGTACTACTTTGGATTTTCTTCATTCTTCTTCCTAGCCCTAATCTCCCTAGTTATCTTCATTATCATATATTCCATCTCATGCTTCAAGTTGGCATTCCCATACTTGAGTTTTTCACATTCTTTGGTCTTATCTTTTAGATCTTCACTCAACTATTCATCATCTGAGCTATCATTATCCTTTTGTTGTAACCGATCACAAAGTACTCTTCTCTTCACCTTGGCTTTCTTCAATTATGCTTTCATCTTCATGATGAAATATTCATCTTCTCTTAGGACATCTTGCAACATTCTTACTTCACCTTTGGATTGATCAAGATCCTCCAAAGCAACCAAGAGTTGTTCTTGCATATCTGAATCCATTGTTCCTTCCTGGACCTCCCTCAAGTTATTAGCCTTCCTTCAAGGGACCTTTCTTTGATACCAATTGTTGGGATGAAGGAATACTGAGAGGGGGGTGGGGGTGAATTAGTGTTCTATAAAATTTATCTTATTAAACTAATTCTCAAACCACATAAAGTATATAATCAGAAAAAAAGTGCAAGAACATAAAGTAAACAAGAATCACACCATAACACATAATTTTTTTTATCATGGAAACCCTGTTAGGGGAAAAACCATGATGAGGATGAAAACCAAAAGTGAATACTCTCCAGAAAATATTTTCTTACAATATCGGGAATGCACTTGCTTTCAGGATCGTTGCCTGGAGCTCACTGCTCAATTACAAATAGGGCTAAAACCCTTTACAAGAAGGCTCACTACCTTATCAGATCACTATAATGATCTTAAAATTTTTGAATTACCGTGGTAGCATTAAATATGCTTGAGTAGAATCAACTATGCCTGATTATAGCTCCATGTAAGCACACAAATTTGATTTGATACACTCTAATCACCAACATGCCCTATTTTCCCATTGTTCGCAAGTCAAACTATCAAATCACCCTGTCTTGCATCAAATATACATGTATGTCACTTGCACACTTCACACATACCTCAAATATCCTCCACCTTTTTTTAAAACCTTAATCCATCAATTATATAGGTTCGCAACTATAAATTTAATCTCCCATGTTGATTACCAAAAACATCCTAGGGAAATGTAATACATTTTGACCAAGTCGACCAAATCCTTAATTTTAATTGATTTCCCTCTAAAATTATTTTAATCATGTAGCTAACTATGTCATATTTACAAATTTATCATAAAATTTAGCGCCAAAATAAAATAATCATGTACGCGTAAAGATCTTCCTTCGTGTCGACCTGTCAGATTGTGAAACATGAAATATCACTGCTCATATCTTTGTAACTCTTACCCAACATGTCACTGTACCTCCAAACTCTGGAATTAGTATCAGTACACCATTCCAATATTCACCTTATATGTGTACCAAAAATATTTAACTTGGAAATGAATACCAAACCTTTTACTATAAACTACATGTATATTGTTCTTCATTCCTTTACTTAGCCAAATCTATTCCCGACTTCTAGTTTGATCTCCTAATGAGTTGTCCACATAGAGTTAGAATCTAAACATCATCTTGTTTCCATCAATGACAATACGCATCCATATTTACATTTCCTCTTACCATATTGCAGAGACATATCTATTCAATGTCTACATATCAGTATTGAGTAGTCTTAAGAAAGATTGGGACAAGGATCTGCAACTCCTAAAGAAAATATGTGCAAACATATTGAATTTGATGTAAGTTAGACTCTTTTTGTGTATATGTAAATAAGTTTTGGTGTGCCTAGTCTAAGAGGGAGTATATGAATGTATAGGACAATTTTGGCACCCTTTTCCATTGATATCAAAGGGGGAGTGAAGGCCATTGAATAATGTTCTTATGATGATGATAAGATAACAACTTAGGGGGAGTTATATGTTAGAATATTTTTGGTGTATTGTAGTTTATGATACTTAGTCAATTTCTCACTAAGTGTTGCCATCAATGAAAAAACTCATCCATATTTGCAGTGCCTCTTGCCATATTGCCAACACAAACACTTTGTATTTGATGTTATTATCCAAAATTGATGGTGTTACAACCACCTTTACGTACAACTATGTTTCAACATTTTTTACACCATTTGGGAAGTCATATTCTGAACCCATGACACCCTACTTATCAATCTCTTTGTTTTGTGTTCTTAGTATATACATAAAATTGAAATCAACAAATTTATCTATGAGATCCCAAAATCTATGCTTATAGAACACAAAATTATTCTTGGTCACATTAACATTTCTTACCTAATTTACCGCAAGCTCATTGTGTCCAAACACTTGCAAAGCTCTACTTTTCCTCTTTATTGCCCATTCTAAGTCATGTAAATGTGCCTCATAATCTACTATATTACTAGTGAGAGAAAATAAAATCTAATAGCCAAATAATACCTCTTACCCTTAGGAGAAACCAACATCCCCCCACCAGTACCAATGTTGCTTCTAGAGCCATCAAAATAAATTTTCCAAATGTCATTTGACTATTTATCATATTATTGTTTATCATCTTTTACAAGTTTAGGAACAACAATATGTTTCTCATGGATCATGTACATATCTAGCCCTACTTATTCCATATGCTTGTACAAATAATGCTCATGATTCTCAACTACCTACTCATCTAGTATCATATTAAGTATGCCCTCTATAGGGGTTTTGGAACACATATTGTTATTATTGTTCATGGAAGGCCAAATTTGAATTTATAATATACTAAGAACATATGGTCATGTGTGATCCTTGGAAATCAAATTTGATTTTATGGTCACCTTGGTGCCATACCTTGTTCTAAAGATCATATGTTACTAATAAGATGAAATATATCCCCCAAACTTTGCAGTGAAATTATTAGAAAGACATGGAAAAATATGGTTGGAGATCTATGACAAAGATGTCTTGTGGGATGGAGAAATTTGGACAAGCATGCAAGGTTAGAACCATTTTTTAATCTCTCCAACTATGTTTATTATGGTTGTCTCGTCCAACTAAACTACTCTTTTTGCAAGAGGCTCATATAACAAACCTAGTTTATTTACAATCTATTTTGGCATCATGAATTTTCTTTCTCTTGAGTCATTCACACAATTATCTACAAGGTGTGAGATGATAATGAGAGTTTCATAACATGGAGGTGGTTTGACCTCTTGGATCTATTTTTAATTCTTTGGTTGAAGGCTATTTGCAAGTACAACTCTAAGTCTCTCTTTAGGATACTCATTTAACAAAGATATCTTAGATAATTCATATTAAAACAAATCATTTTACCTAGGAAGAGATAGAGAATTCCACATTGACATACTTATGCTGGATTTCTTTATGTGCTCCAAAATATTAAATGAGATAGCACTAACCTTCTATTATCCTTTAGAACATCAGAATTGGATTGTGCTAGTTGGGCTTTGGTTTCTCTTTAATTTCTATCGCTTGACTCCTTGGAACAATCTAAATCTTGTGTGAAGATGAAGGCCCAAATTGACCTCGTTCCCTTGTGGAACCTAATTTTGACCACTGTCAACTTTTTTTCCTAAATAGAAAACCCTCTTCTTTGACCCTGTGTTAGATGTTATAGGGGTATAAGTCTGACATTTTCCTTATGGAAAGCATACCCCATAAAATTCTTCACCTTGCTAATTCATAAAGGCAACATCAATATTACCTTGCTCTATTTGAGAACAAGGTTGTTCATTGGTCTCTTGTTCTTCATCTTGTGGAATCATAGTGTTATTCTGAAGCATTAGGGACCGATTTAACATCTCATTAGAGCAAGTATTTTTATTATGAGGTAGGTTACATGGGAAACACCATTCATAATCTTGTGCTATATTTTTTGCACAAAAACAAGATCCCTTGAAGAGATATAAATATCATGATTATAGGGATGATAAGGTCTTGCATTATAATTCCTTCTTTGACCTTGGGGATCAAATTGGTAAGGAGCCTATTAGGTCCATATAGAGCTTGTTATGGCCTAACACATTGCCCTTGTTGCTAGGATTAACAAGACAAAAATAACAATTACATGCAGAAATATAACTAATATCAGAGAATAATAAAACCAAAACAGAAGAGAACACAAGGCAAAAAGATTTAACGTGGTTCACCCAATCCCTGGGCTACATCCACCAAATAGAAAATTCCACTCTTATTATTATCTAATGATTGCAATCAGATCGCAATGCGCAAATCCCTTATAGCTCAATACCGTCGTAAAACATACAACATAATAATGAAACCCTAACCCTAAGCCAATTTATACAAACTTATGCCGCTTTAGGGTTAGAACATGTCGGCCCAGAAATTAGTAGAAAGGTAAAGCACTTTCCTGGATAATAATTTCCTGACCAGTCACTACAATATAACACTTGTTGCTTCTTGATATTCACTAAGTCATTGCCAAAAGTTTGCAATAAGCCTTTTATCTCTTGAAGCTCTTGATATTGAAGTGGGACAACCTTCTCTTGGGATTTGGTAATTTAATGTTGGAATATGGGGTATAATAATTGTAGCAAGTATATAAAATGGTGTAGGTGGATGTACCTCTAGAAAAAATGGTATTGGAGATCTTGGTGCTATTTTACAAGCTTGAATAAGGTTGTTTTATACTCTTATATAAATATCAAAGGCATATGATAATGTCCTACCACCTGTGGATTGAATTATCACTGAAATATGATTGTTTAGTGTGTTGAGATAATATAGAAAATCACGATCAATATAATTCACTACCTTAGCTAGAATTATATTCCAAGTCTTTTGAAAATGGAAGTTGAAATCCATCACATGCTCCTAAGGAAATCTTCTTATGGTGGTCAGATGCTCTACCTATGAGAGATGATATGATTTATTGTCAAAATACCCACAAACGACATCACCCAAATAATCCAAAGTGGTTATTGAGTTCGCAATAAACCCCATAAATCATTGAAGTGCTTTCCCTTTAAAAGATGTTTCAAGCAACTTGAATGCAACATTTTCTTGTGTAATATGTTTCACTCCACACAATGAAGTTGCATATCTGATGTGCTCAATAGGTGTTTTTTGGTCTTCTCTAGTGAAAGAAGGAAAGCTTTTAAGATATGCTATATGTATTTCATCATGTTGATCTGAATTCAAAGGGTTTCCTTGATTAAATGGGACAAAAGGTTGATTTCTAGGTGTTGCCATTGGATTTACTACTATTGGGTTTGTTGGCACTGGTTTCCTAGGAACTAAGACTGTAGGTCTATAAGTATGATGTATATATTGTGTTCTATTTGATGGAAAAGGAACTCTCCTTGTTGTTATAACTCTCCTTTTAGGTGGTGACAACTACAAATACTCAAAAGGAGTTGAACTTTTCCTTGTCTAAATCCTTCTCATATATTGTTGTTTGTACTAGATCTACTTTAAATTAGAAGCATGAAATAATTAAGTATGATTTTTCTACCATAAAATGTGGAAATTATTGTTTTTCATACCAAAACAATAAAAAATGAAGCTTTCATGGATTGAAAATAGTTAACAGTCCTATTGAGCATGCCAAAAATGGTTGCCACAAAGGTTTACACCCTTGCTAAGCTTGAAAATTAGCTATCCCATGAAACATGAGATCATACTCAAGTTGTGGGTATCTTATGGTGAGGATGAACATCCAAAGAGGGTTGGTTCCCTAGATGAATCACCTAAAACTACTACTTTGACAAGGAAAAGGGGTAGAAAGATAGCTTGTAATGGATAAAACTATTGATCCAAGAGGTGATACACTAAAATTTGAATGGATAACTACTAACCTAACTCATAATTTACTTAAATACAAGTTATTTTTTTGTTCATAACTCAATCTAAAGATGCAACACATAAGTACTTCACAAGAAGGATGTTATTCTAATGTTCTCTTGAAGGAACAAGTTTTCTCAACTTCAACCTATTCAAATAAACTATCATAGTCTATAACTTGTATTGAACATGTATTTTCTTATTTTAACATTTGTTTGATTGGGACAAAATTGAAGGATTCATAGATAAATCACAATAATTGTATCAAGATCATTCACACACAAGATGAGATAAAAAAATTCTAAGAACGAACACATTTTTTTATTGAATAAAACGAGCTTCTTTTGCTATAAATGCTAAAAAATGCTTCTAAAAACTAATTTACAATGTTTATTATTTTGTTGTGTGCAAAAATCAGAAAAAAAAAACTCAAACCAAAGAGAACACAAAGAAAGACTTATAGAAAGGAACTCTCATTTCTAATTGAAAGATGAAACTAAAGATGAATTTGAAGTTGAACTCCACCTCCAATTGAAAGAGGCCCTTGAAAACTACTCCAACTGATTGTATTTATCCTTGAATGATACTTCAAATTGCATGAGAAGGATTTCTTTGGTCATGCAACTTTGAAAATCCCATAAAATAGGTGTCCAAACTAATGTATATTGGTTTCTTGTGGCCCCAAAATCTTCCTTGAGTGATGCTTTACCCATGTGGGCTCTTCAAATAGGAGTATAACTACCATACATGTTTCAAAATCCCATTCTTTTAGGCCTCCAATAGCTCCTGAAGTCTTTAGGACGCTGCTATGATATTCTCTTATTGCTATAGTTTTAAACATATATGTCATACATCTTGAATGATCTTTTATAATTTTCTCTTTTGACTACTACAATTTACATAACCCCACTATCATTGTTCTTTCATGTTTTTACTATTTTATAGCATGCTTTAATCCCTACTCTCACCTTGGATTGTAACCCTGAGGTATGGCGATCCCATTATTTTATGCAACCTCATCCTTCCTTCCATGCTTAAGGAATTTTATGCTCTTCTTTCCTTTGTTATAACAATTATTTTATTGTCCTTGTGTTTATCTTTTTGTCCCCCCTCACTAATTAGATTATGCTTTGTCCATTATTCTTGGCCTCCATAATCTCTAGAAACTAACCTCTTGAACTTTAATCATCATGATAAGTATACTTTCATGAATAGTAATTGTGCTCACCTTTAAAACTTATGAATATTGACTGTATTTTCACCTTTCGCTATTGTATACTACATATTTCCTTCTTCTTTTTAGCTTCTCTTATATTCATTGATGAATATTATTAGGGTTCTTTTGTATAACTTATGCTTATGCTTCTCATGAGTATCTTTGGTCTTATTTATGGCCTTTATAAAGCATCCTTGCATTAGGTCTTTGAATCCATTATCATGGTATCTCTTTGGTGTCATTTCTTTCTATTAACAATGAATTGATTGTGATGACTTTGTCCTCTTTGTTTTCTTTTCACTGTGAAGTGATCCATAGAAAATATTTCAATCTCATGCAAACTTGTCTTCCTTTCACTATACTTCAAGAACTACATGGAATCCACACTGCCTTAATTTCATAAACTTTCTATTCCCTTTATCTATATTTTTCATTATCTTAGGTCCATATAACTTAGCTTGTTGGCATGTACAATTAACCTCTTAAGCAAAGAGGAATAATTTTGCATTTGACTCAATTCAATGTAGTTGGCCACTATATCATGGAGATATTTATTGTAGGATTTGAGAGAGAAATCCACAGAACCCGAAGAACACCTGCATGCAAGAAACTGTTACAGAAGAGAAGCGGGAAGAGGGAAAGAGAAGAACTCAGAAGTTGCTCAGAAAGTGAGAGCGAAATTATAATCTGAATTAATGAAAAAAGAAACTACAAAGTTCAACCTATAAAGGTGAACAAAACCCTAAAACTAGAAAAATTAGGTTTGCACATTAATAATTAATATAAATATTAATTATAATGCACCTAAGAGAAAGCTTTAGAAACTAGAGTAATAAATAACTTAATTAATTAAATCAAAGTGATCTAATTAATAAGTGTAAATAGATAATTACTCTAACACCCCCTTAAGCGAAGCTCAGGAGGTAAGCTAACCTAGCACATCTATGAAAGCAGGAAAAGATGGGTCCCTGCAACAAGGCCTTATCAGGTACCCAAGCACAACCAAATCTTTGTAAAGCATAGAAATAGAGAAAACCACATCGGAAAAACCCTACTCCAAGAAGAGATAGAAGAAAATGCAGAAAAGAATGGCTCAAGAGACTCTCTTAAAACCATAAGTACAATCAAACCCCCCATGAGAGAGGGATGAGACACCAAGGCCCCCCCAGAATGATGGAACCCTTGTAGGAATGATCGAACCAATGGAACTCCAATGTGGAAGAAATAGAGGTATAAACTAACAAGGGAACCCCTGAATGAGCGGTGAAACTGGAAGGCCGAGTTGGTGCTCAAAGGAGAATGAATGGGACTCCTAGAATGGAATCCCCAATGAAGATGGGCCAATAGATGGGATGAATCTGTTAGCTGAGAGGAGATGAATGTCCTTGGATGTGCCCTCAACAACTGGAAGGGAAGGCTCGATGCAGGGAGTGACCATAACAGGGACTGCTGAAGAAGAATCATGCTGAACAAAGGTAGGCACAACAAGAGGAGGAGGCAGAGAAGCCACAACATTGATCTCAGGAGCAACACAGAAGTTCAGGTGACCTGACTTCTTTTCACTAGGCACTCGTGAAGTAGGAGAGATATTCTCCAACACAGGAGATGGTGGACCAAAATGGGAGGAGTACAGGCAGGTGGCATGATCAACTGTCCCTGTAGCAACAATGTGGCAAGTTGCACTATCTCTGATGTGTACAGAATCTGTAGTGAACTCAATTGTCTTCTTTATCCCGCTATGAGTAATCTGATAAATGGAGAGAAGGTTCGATGACAAGGATGGAACACATAGTACATCATGGAATGCACCACCAATAATGTCAATAGAACCCTGACCACACACAAGCATAACAGTGTCATTCCCCATCAAGATGTGTGGGGTAGGAGAGGCCGCAAAAGATGAGAAGAAACTCTGAGAAGATGCCATATGATGTGAAGCTCCAGAATCCAACAACCACCTAGAAGAGGGAGCTATAGCAGATGCATATAAGGCATAACCCTTTCCGTTGTCTAACCCGTTTGCCTGAGATGATGATGAAGAATACCAGTGAGAAGAGGAAGAAGGAATATCAATGTTGCTCTTATGAAGAAGAGCTGTCAAATTAGCAATCTGTTGGGTATATCCATCTACCTTCTTCTGAAAGCACTGAGACTCATCATGATTGAACTTATTGCAATATGTACACTTGGGTTTGTCTATCTTCGATTTCCCCTTAGGTGAAGGAGGTGGGCCAGAGGAATGCTGAGAAGGAGAATCCTTCCAAGATTCTGTGGGTGATGATACATGTTTCTGCTCTGGTTTCCGTGGAGATGGGTGAGCAACCAAGGCATGGCTCATAGAACCTGAAGCATCATTCAACTATTGAATCTTTAACTGCTCTCGAGTCAACCGATCACAGAAGGCCGCAAAGGAAGGCATATTGTGCCTAGGATCCAAGGCATCCATAGTGGAATAGAAAGTGGAGGAGAAAATCTGGAACTCTCCATGAATCTTTGAGAGTATCAGAAAGATACACTCATCATCTGATTTGGTCTTCCCACATCCCTGTAAAAGTGATCGGAGAGCATTAAACTTCATCAATAAGTCCTCAATGGTGGAAAAATTATCAGGAGACAAGGATGTTAGCTCTAAATCAAGCTGAAGTGCCCTAAATGCATTCACTGTGCCAAACAGATTTGCAAACTTTCCCCAATATGCGCGAGGAGTGGTCAAACCATCTAGATGAAACAGGAGGTTGTCTGAAATGTGTAGCGCAATCAAGCCCATGGCTTCATCCATTTTGTTTCTATGTTGAAGGACCTCAAACAGATGCTGCAGAATAGGTTGGTGCTCATCTAGACATGACCATAAGCCACGTGACATGAGTAGCCTGGTCATGTGTTCTTTCTAGGTGTGATAATTGTGTGGTGTCAACCGGGCCACAGAGGGGTCCGACATTGAGAGAAGAAGTAGACAGAAGTAGAAGGGTCATTTTTGAATTAAAGTGCAGAAATCAAATGTACCCCCCCACAATGTATAATTCTATCCTCCCGTACAACAAAAGATAACTATAGAAAGCATAAAAAATGAGAAGAAAACCTGTAACCAGATGCAGAGATGGAGGAAAAGAAGCCGCTACTTTGACACCAAAATTGAGAGATCAAATGGCCAAATCAGAAATCAAGACCAACACCATTGCATCCGGCTCAGAAACACCTTTCCGATGATATTTTGTTTTCTAAAAACAGACATCGTATGCACAAGTTACGGCCGAAAAACCAACTGCTCCTTCGAAAATGAGCTCACTGGAAAAAACCAGTCACGACAAAAAATTTGAAGGTCAAATGACCATCAAAGAGTCCGGGAAAAAATTTGACAGCTATCGGCATGTCACGGGCCCGTCTCGTCGAAAATTTTTTTCGTCGCCGAAAAATTGTGAAAACTGCCGGAAAATTTTTGAAAATTGCCAAATTTTTTTTTGATTGATGATGTCAGCAGTGACATCACCTGACGTGCTATCTGCGGCACCCGGTGGCGGGCCGGTGGCAGGCACCGATGGTGGAGGCAGACGCCGGTGGCGGTGGCGGTGGCGAGCTACTCCCAGACGGCAGCGTTGCTACGACTGCTCCGCTGGTGGCCGGTGCCGGGCCGGGCCGGGGTGGCCACTCCGGTTGCGCATCCCAAAGGCCCTAAAAATGCCTTTTTTATGCATTTTAAATTTTTTTTTTTAAATTTTTGTGCCTTATGGCCTAGGAGAGAAATTTTTTATCAGGGGTCACTGTGACCAAAAATAATGAACTTTATATGTTTTTCAACTCTCTCAGGCCTTCTAAGTGCAATGGTGGAGTCCGTTTTGGCTCAAAGTGCTCCAGAAAGTAGTGCCTCCTCCAAAATGAAGGAAAAAACTCAAAGAAGTTGTGGCTTTCATCTGCGAATCACGACTTCAAGAACCCTCAGACCAAGCAGCAGTAGGAAATCTCTGATACCATGTAGGATTTGAGAGACAAATCCACAGAACCCGAAGAACACCTACATGCAAGAACCTGTTACAGAAGAGAAGCAGGAAGAGGGAAAGAGAAGAACTCAGAAGTTGCTCAGAAAGTGAGAGCAAAATTATAATCTGAATTAATGAAAAAAGAAACTACAAAGTTCAACCTATAAAGGTGAACAAAATCCTAAAACTAGAAAAGCTAGGTTTGCACATTAATAATTAATATAAATATTAATTATAATGCACCTAAGAGAAAGCTTAAGAAACTAGAGTAATAAAAAACTTAATTAATTAAATCAAAGTGATCTAATTAATAAGTGTAAATAGATAATTACTCTAACATTTATATGGACTAACATCTCTTAATTTTGAATCATCATCACCAACACTATAAGGGTTTCCAAAATCAACTTCTTTTGAACTACCAATGTGCATCATATGGCTTATCTATGTTTCTAGAACCAAACTCATTGAACTTAAGAAGATTAAGCATGTGAAAAATGATGATGTATTATATTTTGAGCCTAAGGAATATGTTTTTAGCTTCCAGAAGATACTCACCAAGCATTTTACCATTTTGTCTGAAATCCTATTAGGTTTCATGTTTTCCCATCTTGCAGAACACTCCAAGTCTACACATAATCTAGCTCTAAGCTACCACCTATCATGTTGTGTGGTGTTTGTCCTATGATAATTTATCTTGAAAACTTTGTTGTTCATTTGCTATGTTTTTGAGTTACATCCTCATCCCTATTGCTTTCTAAGACTTCTATGTACTTATATCCTTTGCCTCAAGGCCTAAAATAAACTTGTAACAATATCCTCTATCCACTATGTCCTCTTAACTACTATTATAGTCCACGACAATGCATATATATCTCTATTCTTTATGAAAATGAATTGATTGTGATCTCTATAATTTTTCATAGATATTTCCCCTTTATGAAACTATGGTTCCTTTAAACATATTGTAATTTGAACATGCCAAAATAGTGGCATTGAACAACAATCCTATCATTTCTCTTTACATTCTTTACTATAAGATTTGACACTTTGCCTTTTTCTAACCCTTTATTATTACTATTTCATTAGGATATTCCTTTGAATGCAACTATAACAGTAAACACCTCTTGATGCATCACACTTTTCATCCCTATCAAATTTGTTTGTGCTTAATAAACTTTAACTATAGAACCATCAATCATGTTTTTACTATTATTCTCTATTCTTCCCTCAAGCTACTCTTCAGGGTGCATTTACATGAAATAAATGTAGATCTACAAGAAAAACCTATTCAATCCTCCTAATCATTGCATCATTTTTATTAGTTGTGTTGTGATTTTGATAGGGCTTCGAAAAATGAATAACAAAAAATAAGGAAGAACTCTATGAGAAATAAAGCCCGGGCATTGTATGAGAACCACTAATTGGTAAAAATCCTACTGTTTTGATATCACATGCATTCAAATAAACTTTATAACGAAGTGTGAGTTTATGGAAACAACCCCACAAGTATACCCTACTAATCTATTATTCTTTCAATGAAATATGATTTTCTTCTCATCTTTATTGTTCTTCTAACTAATGTTCTCCTTGATTTGTTGTCATTCTCATGAGGTCGTGGTGTTAACTCTTTGGAAACTACTATTCTTCATTGGTATCTATTGTTTTTCAAGAAAACCCATTATTCTCTCCTTATAGACTACTATTCCTTGAGAGAGATCTCTATAGCATCCATCAAAGCACAAGGAGAAGCTTACAAGAGTAAGCTCAACCATGCTTGGGGTTACTTTCCCCGACTCCCATACCTCTAACCAAAAGCTCAAGCTAACTTATCCATAGTTAAGGCCTAATCATGCATGGAACACAATGAGAAGACTTTGACTTGTTTTCCCTCCAAACTCAAGATTGAAAGTTTTTTCCCCTTTTCAACCTCATGCTACGTAAAAACATAAAATTTCTTTAGATAATGGGATGGATTATTTTTGGAATATTCTAAGGCTTTATATTATATTCTTTTCTTAAGGAAGGGATTAAAACTAATTTTTACACTTTAGACTTTTGATCCCTTTCTTTCTTCAATATTTCAAAAACCCCTTTGAAACACTCCAAAAATAACCTAAGACTCCTAATAAATCTATTTTTTGGACCTGAAATAAAAAATAGGTAACACTTACCTCATTTCATCTGCCATTAAATTCATTAATTGGCAATAATAAATGCCATCATTTATCACATTATCCATCAAGTTTTCTAGCCTACCCACAAGATAAATCGGAGAGATAATACCGCCTTGTGACTACGTTACCACCTTGGACCTCATGTAAAAACTCTGCCTTGTCCACATTTAATTTGGCATCCACATCACCCTCAACTGCCATTTTTGCTAATTCATTTGCCTCTACTTTCCCCCTTGGTATATATGAGTCACCTTAAACTCTTTGAATTTTCTTATTATGGTCTGTATAGGCTTTAACTATTTCTCTAGCTTTTACTTCTGTGTAGTGTTTCAATGGATTACATTCACTGTAATTATTGAGTCTTCTTCCAAGTGAATCCTCATAGCTCTTATCGCCAAACCCTATTTTAAACCCAAAATAACTATATTGTTTATTGTTTCCCTTAAGTCCTGTGCTTTCTCACATATGATTCTACCCCAACATTTTTTTTACCCAACCTTCTTCTGCTACCTTCCATTTCACATTTTCTTTGGAGTTGGTAGGAAAACCAACCTTCCAATTCCCAGTAACAAGAGCAAATTGAAATAATTTAAAAATGAAAATCTCTTCTTAATATTAATATATTTGGTTACAAATATGTAGTAATTTATCTGGTTACAAATATGTAGTAATCTATTTGGTTACACATAGGTAAAGGTGATCTACTATTTCATATGAGATTACCATTGCTCTTGAAAAGTCCAAAAAAATGAATTTTGCCTTAGAACACTTGAACCTACATCAAAGACAAGGGTTGCCACAAGACCAAACCTATCTTGAAAGACCTCAATGTCTAAAATAAAAATCATCTAATATTACATTCTATACTAAAAGAATGCACCATACTAAAAACAATCACATTTAATTACACATAACTAAGATACATCCATTAAACTTTAAATTGGAATACAATTAATAATCATAATTTTTTTATTGTAATTTATTTGATTACAATGAAAGGTAGTGAATTTATTTGAGTACCATTACTCCTAAAAGTTTAAAGTTTGAATTTCGCTTCAAGACAATTGAACCTAGACTCAAAAGAGAAGCTACCTAGGAACCAAATCTATCCTTAAAAACCAGAAAAAAAAAAAAAAAAGAAAGAAAAAGAAAAAAGTTACTCTATACACTCAAACTTTAAATTGAAATACAATCACATATCCATTTGACTTCAAATTGAAATACAATGACATATCCATTAAACTTTAAATTGAAATACAATTAATAATCACTACCGTTACTCTCGGGGAAGTCTGAAAATTTGAATTTTGCCTCGGGACAGCCGAGCCTACACCCAAGGCAAGGGCTGCCACGGGACGAAACAAAAGCCATCCGAACTTATGGGGTTTCTTTTTGGGGGTTCTCTACAGAAATCAACAGAAAGCTCCACTGCTGTCTCGGCAAACACATCTGATCTTCTCATTTGACTGTTTTGGCCACATTCTTCTGTTGTTTAATCTGAAAATCTCGAACGGCAACAAATTCTTCTGTGAATTTACGAGCCTTGCGTGAGGTTAAAGATTTTATGAGGAACAAAGCCGGTAACCAATGTCTCCGTGGGTTTCCGAAAGATTGGACTCTCTGAATGGCCAAGGTATTATTTCAGCTTAACTGCTCGGGGTTTTAAACTTATTTAGCTACGGTTTTGGCCTTTTGAATATAAGTTTAAAATATATAGGGGCAATCTGTGTATTGTAACTTCTGCAGATGATAGAAGTATTTTTGTTTTCATTTTTTTTTAGGAACCTGGGAAGTTAAAAGATTTGAACGGCACATTTTTGTTAACAGAAGGGGATGCATACACATTTTGAATTTTAAGATTTTTATTTTGGGATTACTCTTGGAATAGATGCCACTTCGGCATCTCTTCGGTCGAATTAACCAGATGCTTTCAATTAGCCTCCTCTGTTTGGGTATGCTCGGCCCTGGAAGTTTGGTGTGATATTTTATTTAGCTCTAAGTTTCTGCATTTGATCCAATTTCTTTTGGGCCGTACTTGGTGAGTTTAGATGGGGTTTATTACCAATCCTCGCCTCGCCAGGCACAGTCTTCTATCTAATTATTACTAGGTATAGTTTATTCACCAATCAAGCAATTTGCCTAGCATTTTAGCAAAATCTTGTTGGGGGTGATGCTATTCTTATATTTTTGGTTCACTCAGAGGTATCTCTGCTCAGCCCATCGTCCAACCTGTCTTTTCTTGGGCTTACATCAAGTTGGGGTTCAGGAAGGACTGAGCTACGGTGAGACTACTCTAAGGATGCAATCAATAGCTCACAGACCACGTGCATCGCGTAAGTCTGGGCCTTAGAATCGAACCCAAAACCAATGGGAAGCAAGCCCACGGTCCAAGCCAACTCGGCCACAAATCTTGTTGGGGATGGTTTTTGTTCCTGTAGAAAGTTCAATGTGGTATTTTGCCCTGTTCGTGCTTAGTTTATTCCTGTAGAAAATGACAGGTTTTTTAATCAAGATACTTAATAGAAAAGCCAACATTGAAAGACATTTGAAAATAGATTAACATGGGTTGCTTGGTCCCTTAGACTGCTTGGTCTTGTGGATGTTATTAAAATTCATTCATTGATTTATCCACTGTTTTTGTTATATGTAGCATCTTAACATTTCTTGCCAGGTGCAGTATTTCACTGACATGATTACTTGTATTGTGTATGTTACTATATTTGCTCTTTGAACCTGAAGCTCCATTATGCAAACCCATACATTTCTACCACTGAAGGGTTGACATTTTAAAAAACTAATAATTAATTAGGTAGGGTTTTGGTTTTATTGATTACAAAACGACACTCCAATTTTTGCTTTGTTTGATGTGGTTTAGAAGGAAAACTGCCGGGTTGTTCTTTGGTAGCATGATATCCACAGTATTATGGAGGTTTCAAACCTACAGAATATAATGTTTTGTTTTCAGTATTAATAGTGATTGATTTATTTATTTTGGAATGCTTTTTATCCAGAAGGTCAGAAAATCATGCTCAACAGTTTATAGACCAGGCTTGCAAATTTTTTTTGATGATTTAAAAGAGGAAAAAAGAAAATCGTGCATTTTTTAGCATATCTTTCTGAGAAAAATTAAAATATAAGATGACACTCATCTTTGCATATTTTCGTATTGAAAGTGAAACTATACACATTTCATTTAAAATTATGGTTGTATTTGACAGGTTAGTTGTCAGCTAGAGTGGTTTAGTTGAGTCTCAAAAAATACAGCTTCTGGTTACTATAATCAATGAAGTTTTTGGCCATGTAAAAAGAGGCTTCTGCCCTGTTCCTTATGGTCTTTGGGGCATGCATGTGGTAAATCAGTTGGAGGTCACAGTAGCTGGCTGAGATTTAATTGTTGTTGCCCCCTGAGAAGTTGCAGGTTTCAGCATTTCATGGAGTTTGAACCTCACTGGCCATAAAAGGGTTTATAAAAAAAAGGTAACATGCATGGAAACCGCTTTGACTAGATTAACAATGACTAAATTAACCTATTATAGCTATGTCTCTTTGAGATTCATCTTAATGGGTAGTGCTCTGTTAGATTAAAAGTAAAGCAACTGGTTGATTGCAGCCAATTGAATTGCTCAATTTTTCCAAGGCATTCACAACAATGAATTTTTAAATGCTAAGGAAATAGGTCTTGTCCGTACCTTATATGTTAGATCTTCCAATTAGAAAGCACCTACACAATCACAATATAGGATATGATTGTACATTGCTTGCTCTATTGATTATTTTGGGTTTAAATCCCCTGTTACCGACTCTGCCCTGAAACCTGCAACAATCCGGTACAAAATGTCCTGAAAATGGATTTGGAAATGGTATCTGCAGAATTGCACATGCACATGGTACCACTTTTGGGTCCCAGAATTGCTCAAGTGTCTTATTTTTTGGCTCTGTAATTTGAAGTGCTAACTTGAAAACACCAAATTGAACCTCAATGTCAGAAAGATTTGCTGGATCTACACTGCAAAGATTCACAGTGAAGTCACCCTAGCATGGGCCACTATATAATGCCATCCCAGAAAGCAAAAAACAACAAATTGTCATGTGTTGGTCACAATCATCCATTTTGTGTGACCATAAAAAGCAGATTTTCAAGCAAAGACCAGCCAAGGCTAGTGCATAACAGAATTATCTAAAAATTGAGTGTTAAATGGAGACAGCTCTGACCCCCAATTAACCCATAAATTCATATGAAAAGCGAGGCTACAATCTACAAATCATTATGCGACTGTTCATAGGTAAGACAATACTTGTCTACTCATTACATAAAGACTAAGTTGCTGGTCCTGGTGCGGGTATTATACACACACATTAATAATTGCCAATAAACAAAATATTGAAATACTCATAATCTGCTATTAGTTCAATGGTATATGTAATTTCTTGTCACAACCTTACAATACACATAATATCCAGCCCACGTTTCTTTCATTCCTTTATCTTTGAGAGAATTCCGCTTGTAAGTTTTCAATCTTTATAAAACCTAGTCTTATACTTTAAATTCTACTAACTGTATTGCAGACATTATTGGAACTTCATCCTATACTGGGCCAGTTTGAGGTTCTCTTTAATTGCTTTTATACCTGTTCAGTTTCCTCATAAAATCTTTAACTGCAAGAATCTGTGTTACACTGGGACGTGTCCTCACTCCTCAAACTGCTGTCTCCATCCCCTAAGACGATTCAGGGACGAGGGGACTTTAGAGGACGTCCCCCAGCCATTCCCCCAGCCTCCCCCAACTAAGAAAATATGGAAACATCTTGGAACACATCCCCAAAATCAGGGATGGCAGGAGACACATAGGGGATGCCTGGCCATTCCCAAGATGGACGGGGACGTCTCAGGCGTTCTTTGATTGTCCTGGGCATAGTTCCATGACTCGGCAAGGTCGACTCGACCCGCGACTCGCCTATGACTCGGCAAGGACTCGGCTATGACTCGACAAAATGAAAAAAACAAAGATTTTTTAGGATTTAAAACTTGTTTCACGCACCCATTATTGAGTAAAGCTTAAAAACACTATAACATCATCAAATAGAAGCTAATTTGATCACATACATAAACATACATCCATCACATAAGTACAAAATTGTAGCTGAAGGAAATAGAAAACATAGATATGCAGAATTATAAATATTGTCAAATGCATATAAAATGCATGAAATCCATGACATCAAATGTTCCCAAACATATGTGTAATCGAAAACAAGTCTATGGCATAGGCTCTAGCTTAGCCTCAGCCTCAGAGTAGTCTGTCTGCCTCCTACAAATGCGTCCGAGGTAGGTCCTGGATGACTAACGAGCCATAGTCTCTGCTTGTGAGGTGCCACTCTGATCAACATCAGCTGCACGGGTGCTGATTGTGCCCTATCCTCCTCCTCTGCCATAGACACAGCCTCAACCTCTCTATCTGCCTAGTCAACCCACTCATGGTCCTCCTCAGTGAAGACATGATCGGTAGACTCGGTGAGCCACTCAGACTCTGGATCGATCTCTGCTAGAGTGATCAGAGAGGAGTCAGTGTCCAAAATCTGTTTGGTCTTAAGATGGAGGTTGTAATGAACGAAGACAAGATCATTTAACCTCTCCACAGACAATCTATTACGCCTCTTCGAGTCGATGTGCTTGAACATGGACCAATTGTGCTCACATCCAGAAGTGCTGCATGGTTGACTCAAAATACGGATGGCAAGTTTTTAAAGATTTGGGGTTGTAGGCCCAAACATTTGCCACCATCTATTTGAAATAAGGAAAAGAAAAAAATCAGTCTCATTTCCAACTTTAAGGATAGATTATAAAATCAAAATACTTTAACATATATTTTTACCTGGCTGCAATGTTGTCCTAGCGTCTTTGCACATCTTGCTTGCGAAAATCACCCCTTGTTCATTATTATACGCATCTATCTCTTGCACTGTAGATGTGTTAGACATCTTTTGCATCATTGAATATAGGCCACTGAGAACCTCCTCATCCGCCTTGAAGTTATCAAGGAAACGAAATGAAGGATTGAGGAAATAAGCTGCTGCATGGATGGGCCTGTGAAGCTGGTTTTGCCATCTCCTATTAATAGAAAACATTCAAGATTTGGAAAGTTAAACTCCATAAACATACAAAAAAACCCCACCAAATCTACAAAATTTAACACTTGCCTCTTTCAAACGAGTTGAGAAGTCTTGGAACAATTGCTATGGACTCCTTGATGCTCTCAATGCAAAATTATGCCTCCCTGATGTGATTTTATGGATTCCTTGATGCTCTTCTTCCATGTTGGTTGCAAACCTATGGCCTCTTGTTTTTTATCCTCTCTCACTTTTCGTCTCTTCTTCTCATAACAAGCAAATATAATGCCTTTTAGGGCAATTACAAAACATAAGTAAAAAAAAAATATAAAAAATGTTTTTTTTTCTTTCCAACACCTTGCTTGCCGCGGCCGGGTCATAGACCACGGACCTGGCGAGTCATGGCATTAATGAGGATATCACACCAAAAGTTTCAAAATTCACATCTAGGTATCATTCAAAAGATGATATCATTGGAGATTAGAGCAGCAGTGTTTTGACTAGATCTAAAGCAAAAAGTTTAACAATGGATGAAGAGGTATGTTTACTTTCATGGATTGAACCTTTAAATGTTGAAGATGCTTGCAAGGATTCTGATTGGCAGAAAGCAATGGAAGAAGAATTAGATCAAATAATAAAAAATGATACATGGGAATTGGTCCCTAGACCTAGTGACAAAAATGTGATTGGAACAAAGTGGGTATTCAGAAACAAGATGAATGAAGATGGTACAGTGGTCAGAAACAAAGCAAGACTAGTGTGTAAAGGATATGCACAAAGGGAAGGGATAGATTACACTGACACATTTGCCCATGTGAGCCGATTAGAAGCCATTAAGTTATTCTTGCCCTATGCAACATTCAAAGACTTCAAAGTTTCAAAACTCGGCAAGCCTGATTCGGTCCACGGGTTGTCAAAACTCGCACAACCCGCGGCGAGTTCAGGAACACTGGTCCTGGGGATGGCTAGGCATCCCCTGTTGAAAAGCAATTTTAAATAATGCTTAAAAAAATTGTTCATCACATTAAAATGACAGCACTATAACAGCAATTATCTTAATCATGACAATAGTGACAGCAACAACTGTATTCTAACATCAATAAATATATTACAATTTAGATTCATAGTTGATAATATAAGTTATACAACAGTTAATATTATTATATCAACAACAATTAATGGATTTCTGATTTCGCTATCCAAAAAAGTATCAGACTTCAAAATTTTTGATATGATATTACTCTTAGTTATCATTGTCAGTTGCCAAAGAGATTAAAGCTGCATTTGCAATGTTTTGGTACAGTGTGGTACTGTATGAGAAATACAAAAAAGACAATTTCTTTTGGGAGTGTGGTTGGGATGCAAGTTTCTGCAGACATCATTTTAACATTGTGTTGTTATACTGCTGTTCATCAACTCATAGAAATTTGATTCTCTCTCTCTTTCTCTCGTATATATATATATATAATAATATATATAATGTTGCTGCCCCCCCTGCCGTCCCCAAAAAGTGGCCCTTGGACTACCGTCTCTGAAATGCATCCTACTGTCTGTTGTAGAACATAGGCAAGAATTTAAATGTCTTCAGCAGTCAAATCAATCAACAAAAGAAGTTCCAAAATAGTAGGGTGTTAAATGATGACATTTCATGAATTCTGGTATGTTGATTGAACCAATTTTCCACCAGATGCAACCATTATTGGCACTGAAGCCTGGTGACCTGCAGCACAGTTTCTCAAATACCTTTATATACAATTTTCTAGTGCTATTGACTGTCCATCTGTTTGAGGAGAATAAATTGGACCTGGGGTCAAGGTGATATCAACGTGTTTTTATAAAAGTTAATAAATTTTGGATTTGGATAATTCATTAATTTGCAATATTTCAGTGAGTCGTGAGGCCCTTTAAATGGAACCTGGGGCCAATAAATGAATGTACTTTGTGTTTTGATAAAAAAATGGTTGAACTAGACGAACTTCAAATAGTTTATATTTGATTTGTTTGCCCAATCATGAGAAAACAAAGTCTCCTATATGTTCTCTTTTCCCATTTGTTTATTTACCACTTCGACATTGGCACTATTTTTTTTAAGGTTTCTTAAAATGTTTGAAAAAAAAAAATTAAACTTTTTCTGTTGGGCAGTCCATGGGCCTTCCTGCTGGATGTGTCCTAGGTTTTCCTGTGGTCTGTCCTGGGCGCCCTCCGGCAGACCCTGGGCAAACCACAGGCTGATATGGGCCCAGATTCAAACCCATACTGTATGCAGGGGGGAGGGGTTTAGTAGAACCTGGTTACATAGCACAAAGGTGTAGCTTATTTTGTGCAAGCAATAAACTTGAAATTACTGCCATTTATTAAAAGAATAGTATGCCCTCTTATATGCCATCCCTAGGGTGCAATCTTGCACCGACTTGTAAGGAGAGACAAAAGTTTCTTACCAAAGGCACCATTTACTACTGAACTTGAAGAAAATGGATGTGCAAGATAGGGGTAATGTATTAGCGTGAAACTGCTTCTGGGCAACCAGGGGCTGCAAAAAAGCATTAAGAGCTGGATTCTGTTAATCATGGGTGCACCACTCTATCTTACAAAAAATGATGGATTCTGGTAATCACGGGTTACACAAAGTGTTCATTCTTTGTCGATGTATTGTTCCTACAATGTTTTGAAGATTTTTGAATTATCTGATTGATGATCTTCCCTTCAGTGTTTCTTTTCTAATTTTACCTCTGTCCAGCCATTTTCATAGGAATGGGTGTCTACTGACTCTAACTATAACTGAAACAGTGTTAACAAGCTTTACATCAGTAGAATTCTCAGAAGAGGTTGACAACTCAGAATAAGATGTAACATGTTCAAATCCTGCCCTCTTTGCCTTATCCACATCTGCCGGGAAATCGTTTGCAACTTTTGTCTAATTATCTGAAGAGGCTCCTAAAGCCTCCTGACAACCCAAGTTTACAAGCCTTCCATAGAAGCTTCAATCTCTTGCATTGAGCAATTCGTAACAGACTTGCAAACTAGAGGATCCAAGGCCAACTTTGGGGCATTGACAGCCTTAGCTACAAGAAAAAAATTATGAACATTAGCAAGTGGAGCATCAAGGCAAATGTAATGATGAAGATGCTTAGCTCTGGCCCACAAAGTTGGTTTAGCAGAAATTTAGCAGAAATCCTATAAATCACTGATATGAAATTCTTTTTGTGACATTCAGAAGGTACATGCTGAGAAGAACATTTTCTGTTTCTGAAAGCAATTTTCTCATAGTCAACTGTTTGATGCCATCTTTGATTTTCGACCAACAATGAATTCTCAGCAGGTAAGCCCATTGGTAATATCCATCTCCACACAGATGTTGGCATAGTGGAATAATGCATTTAGCGGTCACATCAAATATACAATAATACTTTTTGAGCTCGTTTTTGATATTTTGAAGACATTTGGACTCACAGAATCACAGGGGCAGATAAGGTAAGCATACCCATAAAAAGGCAGAGGAGAAGGAGTCTATGTGTGGATCAACATAAGCGAACCTGGATTTAATGCATTAAAAGTCTCCTTGAAAATCTCATGGGCTAGATTGTAAAACAAACTCTCCTTATCCTTCAGAGAATCAAATTCAAGAATGAATAACCACCAATTGCACAAATGGATACAATTTTGGCCTCCTGATTCTTTTTACACTGCTCAGAGATCCATGCATTTAAATTGCATATTTTGGTCCACAACTTCGTGAATTTGCAGATGAGGACATGCTTCTGCAGATAATCTTTAGGCCCAAGCACTGAGTTGGTAATTTTGATTTCAAAGATGTGTGCACAAGGATGGAAAATACAGAGACGAGTAATGCCAAATGAAATGATGTAGAAGTCAGATTTAAAATCTTAAAGCTATTCTCCGAGACCTCAAGTATGTCTTTCTTCACTGGACCCTCACGAAGTACAGGCGAATGAAGGGTCTCTATCTCTGAACTGGATTCAACACTAGCAGTTGTTTTTGATGGATAAGCTGATGGATAAGCCAAGGTATAATCATTTTCATGCTATGCTTTACCAGCAAAATCTTGTTTATTAGCTGCATTTGTTTCTTACCACACTCCCAGAACCCTCAACTTCCACGTGCCCAATCACTGAAGCAGTCAACAGGGAGCTAGATGCCACTAAAGCCTCTTAGAAAGATACGGGAGTGCCATTAGAATGCTCTAATTCTGTGGTGGAGAGGATAACAGTGCAGTGCTAGAGAAGTGTTAGGGTTAGGGAGGAGATTTGACTCCTTTTGAGTCCTGTGCCAGCTGGGGAAATAGTCATCTTGGGAACAGGGCTCTGATCAGAGTCAATTGTAGGCACTGCCATAATGCCATCATTGAATGGAGAAGAAAAAGCTGCTGTGCCTGGTAGGGATCAAGGTGCTGAAGTTGATTTGGAAGGCACATTTTTTTGGTTTTATATATATTCTTCCAATTTATCTTATTTTCCTTAAATAATATATTATAAGATTTTTATATAACTTTTGTACAGATGTATCCTAGTTGATTTTTTGCTGTACTGGTTTACCCAAATCACTGTATCTGTACCGCTAATGCAGGTTTAAACATAAACTTCAAAATTTAGATCAATAGCTTTTTTTAAACAATAAGTTACACAATATTAAAAATTTTCAAATACCATCAAAAGTGATGAAATCCAATCAATTATGAGGCCCATCCCCCTTTGGAAAGAGTATTTTTGTGATGTGGCTAGCTCAGTTTAGTATGAGAAACAATTGAATACTGATAGCAATATCAGAATATGGTTTTAAAGTTCATTCTGCAAATTCTACCTGAAACATGTTTTTAAGTGTTATACATTCTGATTACTTATTAGCTAAAAATCTCTCTGAGTGTAAATTTATGTCTTTTTTTCATGCATCATATATGTTTAACTTGTTTCTTATCTCTTACAATTTACTTCAAATTGTTTTTTGGTTTGGATAGAAGCAACAGCCAGAGAACAATTTGAATTGTTTTCCACTTTACAGCCAACTGCAAATATTGATGGTAGGCGATTTTCTGATGTGACAAATTCTACTTCTTTTTCAAGGAGAAGAAAGAAACCGGAAAGTTTTTGCTCTGTACGCTTTTCCAACGAAGACAAGAAAGAGAGCCAGGTTGATAATTGTTTATATTGATTGTATTAGAGGATTGTTTCTCATGTTAACACATTTTTAAATTTTTTTTGCTCAGGTTGCTTATGAGATTTTTTAATCTTTTTCATGGTGTGTCCAGGAGATAGCTTACTTGAAGAATCTCGTCATACAGAAAGAGTATCATTCTATTTCTTTATTAAAATTTGAAAAAAATTTACAAGTTTTTATTCTGCTGATTGGAATTTTAGCCTTGCATTTGGTTAATTTGTTTTGTATGTTTTTCTGGTTTCCATAACCATTCAGATCCATTCTTGAATCCACCAGACGAGAATTGCAGAAAACATTGTCCCATTCATACAAAACATCTCAGCAAAACAAGCAGCTGATTCAAACCAATGGCCAAATGTTTGCGGTTTGTATGGAGTACCTTTTCCATTCTTTTCAATGCTTTGCTTTAACATAAAGTAGGGATAAATAATTGTGCAAAAGCTAACAATGTATCTGGTTGGTTGCTTGTCTTGCATTTTTCAGGAATTATGCATGCTTAGAGAAAAGGTAAGTGCCTTCTGCTTCTTAGCAATTAGATAGATGTCTTTCTTGTTTTTTAAAAACTACCAAATCTATTTGGCATTGATTTAGAAGATTAGCAATCGAATAGTCAGTTGGGTCAAAAATGTTGACATTAATCATTGTTTAGCTACTTTAATGGAAATTTTTTTCTTTTGATTATGTCCATTTTCATATTTTAGCAAGGGAGTAATAGAAAAAGCAGATGCGAGGATCAGCCTTACATATGCTTACTATACAAAAATCTTGAACACTATTTTATTCATTGGCAGATCAAGGTGCTGGAGCACGAGTACAATCAAATGACTACAGTGTTTAGACTTAAAACCACGGAGCTTGAGGTGAGTACAACTTGGATTATGTGTTGTTCACTTTTACTGCACCATTCATATGGCTTAGTTTAGTGTTCTGTTTAACGTATGCAGGAAAAAGTGAGAGGTCTCTTGCAGGAACTGGAAAATAAGCACACAAGCTTAATCAAGGTACAGCCCACACCTGTTAAGAATTTCATATTTTGGATTAAATATTTACTTTCAACTAGTTACATTTAATATGAATGAAAGCCCTCGAACAATTTTAGGTTTATTTGGAAGAGCAAATAATACAAGTATTTCCACCTTTTAGGATTGCGGACAAAGTGACATTCAATTTCATTCTGAACCAGGACATTTGTCTTCCATACAAAACAAGAATTGTTACTCTGAAAATCTAGGTAACTCCTTACAAGTTAAGTGTTTCAGTTGATCTAGTTATTTTCTTTGCTAGATTCTAACAACAGGAAATCTCATTCAGGTCAGGACTCAAATCAAGGTGTAAATTCTTCAACGACTAATTTGTCCAAAAAAGAAGGAAAGAAAGATGTTAAAAGGTATAGTTGGAGTAAGGTGTTCATGATAATTTTTTTACCACAACAAAGAGAAAGTTGCTTCTGAAGTTATTAGTTTATTTTAAGGGATTTAAGGATCATAGTAATGGGACTTTGCAAGTCATTGTGAGCCTCACAAATTCTTGATCTAGGCATCTAGTGGCGAGTTTTGTTGGCTCTACTTGGCAAACTCACCAACCAAAACCAAAAGCAAAAATGAAAAAATGTAGTCTGTTATTGAATCTGATCCTATAATTTAGTTTTTAAAGTAAGCTTCAGTTATTGGCATTAACATGAAATTTTTTTTCTGGACTTACTCAGGGAAGCTCACTGTTTCTCAAGAGCAAATATGCCTGTGAACGAGGATGCCCCAAATGAAAAGAGGTAGTCAATTTTTGAATTTGCCTTATAATTTAGTTTTGAACTGGGTTTTCAGTTTTAAATTTTCTATGGCATTATGGTGAAATTCTTTGGTGGGATTTAATTCAGGGTTTTTCTAAGAAGGCATTCTACTCATGTCAGTTACAAAGAACCTAAGCTAAACACTAAGCTTAGGCGATCAGATCCAACTGTGTCCACTCAAAAGATGTTCCAAAGTGATAATCACATTACTTCAAATGTCTCAGAAAATCTGGAGAAAGCAAGTAAAGGTATTTGCTCCTTAAAATCCAGCAATTAGACTATTTTCTTACCTTATGTTGCACGTCTGATGTTTTGAGAATTTTCAGGGGACATTACAAATGAGGTTGAAAGCTCTTCAAGGTTAAATTTGTTAGCAAACGAAGAAAACAAAAATAATAAAAGGTAGCCTGACCTGGGTGCTTATCACATGTTAACTTTTAAACTTGCTACTTGCATTCTACAAATTTCAAAATGAACTTGATTGGGTTGATCTCTTAAGTGCACTAGGTTTTGTGGCATCTATAATTTGATATCCTTCTGTGAAAGTACTAAGCAGTTCTCTGTAAAATATGACTCGCTTTAGTCAATTCAAAGACTATGGTTTACTCTGAATAGTTTACAGTCTAACAAGTTTTGCTTGAATAAATATGGAAATGCCATTATGCTTTTTTCAGGGTGGGTTCAAAACAGTGTCCATCCAACAGTATTAATGGAGATTCAAATCTGAATGCGAACACCGAACATCAATCTAAAGTCCAGCAGCATCAATTACAAGAAAATGTGGCTTGTAATCCTTCAATATTTAGCGATACTCTGGATGCAGCAGAAATAAGGAGGTCATCAACTGGAAGGCCTGTTCGGAAAGCAGTAGAGACTGTATCCTCATACAAGGAAATTCCTAGAAATGTAAAATTGCGAAGGTCTCAATGACTTTACAGTTAGTAGCTGAATTTTCTTTTTATTAAAATCTTGATTGTTTAACTAAAGTGCGGGGAATCTGAATAATCTCTTAGCAAAGCCATCCATTTGCTGATAAAAGCACTTACTGTACATATCTTCATTTTTTAAGATAGTTCTAACAACCAGAAGCAAAATTTGAAATTATTTCTTTTGGATTTACAATATTCTTTTTGTTTGGGGTTGTTGTACGCTCCCTTGAGAATTTTTTTTACCTAAAGGCTTCAGCATGCCTTTGTAAAGTCTGCCATTGGATTTGTTTTCAAACTAAGAAAATCTTAAATATTGTCTTATAACAGAATTGATTCATCTTGTAGGATGGGCTGCTTCTCTACTTATTTGAAAAACATCTACGATTAGTAGTGTGAGAAACATATGAGCATTTAGTGCAAATGTAATACAATTTGAATGGAGAAACAGTTGATTTCTTTGAAGTCTATAAAGCACACATTACCGGCCTTGCTATATGAAGGTGCTTCTTATGGTTTGTAGTAAAATATTTAATTTACAGTTGGATAATGGAAAAACAGATTTATCTCATCAGAAATTTCGGTTCATCTTTGGATCAAATATCTATGTACGGTCAAGTAAAGTGCACCGACAAAAGTCCCATCATGCTCTCTCGATGAGAAATTATGTGAAATCACTAGAAAATTATAGAAATTAAGTCTCGCCATGAAATTAATTGAGGAGTTGGGATTTTGATTGATTTGTGGCACAACAATGGTGCTCTGTGCTACAAGCTATCTTTGCCACAAGTTTTAAGATTATCCTAAGCAGATGTAGTCATACTTCAAGACTCAGCTCTGTTTGAGGCTGTATAGCTCTGATACCATTTGCCGGGTATGGTGGAGTATCTCTACTGTATGCAGAATGCCCAAAAAGTATATGAACCTACAGAAAGTGAGCAGTTGAATTTTTTGTAAGCACATTGACAATTTTTATATCCCTCTTTTCTATTAATGTGACACAGTTATTCTTTGGATATATTTGAAATAGAAGGTATGATATCTCTGATTGAACATTTGTTCTCACAACCTGTTGTACAGAACTTTGCATGATATGATTTAACAGTGAAACATCAGACTAATGTTTTACAGTCTTGTCAATTATTTTTCCAATTGTTTCTGTCTTACATGAAACATTAGAATTTGAGTTTGTCTTTTTCGCATAGTGGTATCGCACTCATTCATTTAAATATGATCTGCATTTTGTATGCCCTCCCATACAAGGTTTGACTATAAGATTGGTCTGACTGTGAGCTTGACTACAGCCGAAAAAACGGAGATTGTTGACTACTTAATTCTACAAGGACAATCCCCTCCGAAAGTAATGTTCCCTTTTTGAAATAGGATCTAGTAGTAAATAATCATATAATTAAAATATAAAAATAAATAATTATAAAATATTATATAATATAATTATGAGTTAAAGTTAATGAAGGATTATGAGATATACAATGAAGAGTTTATATAAGATAGAAAAGGGAGGAGAGTTCATTAAAAGGGATATGGAGGGAGGAAGAAAGAGGGAAGCATAGGAATTAAAGAAGGATAAATGGAAGAAGAAAGGAGGAAATGAGGAAGTGACTCTTTGTTAAGCAATGGACGTACAAATCTATATTTACGCTTTAGGCTAGCCTTCTCTTCTACTTTTGGTCATCTACATTGTGGGTAATGATTGGGGTTGTTGTTTGTTGTTTGTAGGGGGATAAGTAGAGGGTCAGAGGCCTCTCTTCTTAAGTGTTTGGCTGCATTGGTACTCCTTGTTTTGTTGCGACTTGTTGTGTGGTTCTTGTTGTGGGGTGTGGAGTCTTAGTGGAGTTGGTTATCTCTACTTTAATTTAGTAAGAGTTTTGTGGGGTGGCTTAGCAAGGGTTTGATAGTGTTTGTTGTTGGAATGTTTGGGGTTTTGGTGGCTACATGGAGTTCGAGCTTTTTGCATCTTGCAAATTGGTGGATTCGGGGTTTGGGGTGCAGTCTTGGTTGAATCTCCTATTTTTGGTGAGTATTTTTTTTGTTCTTGGTTCAACCTTGCATGGCTATGCGAGGAGGTCCTTTTGGAAGGAACCGCATGTTTTATAAGGATACTGTGATTTGAAGTAGTCCATCACCGATCAAACATTAAAATACTCTTTGGTGTAAGTAGTACGAACACGGGAGAAAATCCTTCTCAAATTGGGGGGTTTTTGGCCTACAAAGGTGAATGGATGCCTTGCAAGGAGCGATAATAGGCCCATTCTTGTGATTCAACTTGATTATGTCGAGGAAGATATTAACTATTTGTTTAATCATTCCTTGATTTGTAGTTGATAGTTATTTTTTGGTGGTTTTTTTCGTACATATAGGACATAAACAAGGCGTTTGAAGGGGGGGCTTATTTTTATAATCAAGTTGGTCTCTTCATCAAGTTGTGGCATGTTGGATTCAACCCTACAAAAAGAGCTCGTCTCAAGTTCCAGTATGGGTGAACTTTAGTGGTTTTCATTGGAATTGTGGCGAGATGACATCTTCAATTTACTTGTAGAAAAACTTGGCAAGCTAATGGACCCTTCCACATCAAACTATGGAGAAAAACGTAATCACGTATGTTTGTGTGTTGAAATAGATTTGAGTAACCCTTCATTTTATTACATTGAAATTTGGTTGGGATTAAGCTCACGTATTCAATAACTTGATTATAAAACTTTGCCATTTTGATGCTGAACTTGCCATGAATATGGGTGTTTGTAGCGGATGTGCTCTAAATCTAAACCTGTAGGGACTTCTAGAATTGGGTTGTCTAACCTTCTAAATAGGATAAAGGAAAAACTCCTATTTTGGACGATAAGGATGACTTCATCCTTGTTAGAAATTGTAATAAGGGAAGAGTTTAAAGTAGAACTCCAAATGATAGACAGTTTGATGAGGTGTTTAACAAGTTTGAGGCCTTGGATGATCTACACCACTTTGATGGGGCTATTGCAAATATGCCTTTTGGTCATAAATTTTTGGGATAGGGGAGCTAGATGGTGAAAAGGGAAATACTATTTAGGTTGGATCACAACAGGAAGGTTTGGATGTGCAAATGGACAAATTTCCCCTTGGGGGCCGTAAGAGAGTTGGGAACAAGTGGATGCATTAAAATAAAGGATGGTGTAGATCTCACTTGCTCTATGACCAATGTGGAAAAAGATTCACAGGATGGTAGTAAAAGTAAGGGAACCCCACCTATTTTCAGAATTCATCAAAAAACTCTTTAAAAAGGTGCCACTGAGAAGACCCCTAAGGTGGGAAGGAAGAAAGATCAAGAAAAGGTCAAATTAGTTGGCGAGACCTTAGCGGAGTTTGGTTTTGTAAAGACTATTGAATCCCATTTCTCTCCTTTCAGAAATGATTGTCCTCTCTTGGAATGTTAGGGGGTTGAATGACATCCCTAAATAAAAGGCTATTCATTAGTTGATTGAATCTAATTTTCTCGATAGAGTCTTTATTTAGGAACCAAGTTATATGTTGACAATATGTTAAACAAGGTGTAAAAAATTTGGACTTGAAGTCATTGTCAATGCATTGGTGCTTATGGCAGCTCAGGGGTATGGCTTGTCCTTGGGACTCACATAAGCTCATTCCACTTTGGTGGATTTCTAGCAGATCTTCTATCTCTCTTGTAGCTACAAGTTGTGAATCTGGTGAGAATCTTCTTTTCACTAATGTTTATGCTCCAATTGATCTTATGGGAAAATATTTTCTTTGGTTTCATATTTAGATATGTTCATTCCCTTGCTCCTCTATTTCCTTGGATTTTGATAGGGGATTTTAATGTAGTCTCAAGTTTGGATGAGAAGAGGGGAGGTAATATCAGGCTTGATCCTTTAACAAGTCTTTTGAGGAACAATATTGAGTTCTTGAAGGTAGTGGATGATAAACCCTCCAATGGTTTGTTTATTTGGAAGAATAGAAGATGTGGAGTGGAGACGATAGCTAAGTGATTAGACAAATTTTTGGTCTCTTGCTATTTGATGAGTGATAATTGAGTGACTAGCTCCGGGATTTTAGATTGGAGAGGATTTGACCATTGGTCAATCAAGTTTTCTGCTACTAATTTCTGAGTATCAAAGAACACTTCCTTTAAATTTCAGCTATTGTGGTTTTAGGATCCTTCCCTACATGATCTTATGTTGGACTGGAGTGAGGGAAAGTCTGCCTTCGGTTTTGCGATGCACTCTTTTGTCAAGGGATTGCAATACATAAGGATTAGTTGAAAATGTGGAATAGATTGTGTTTTGATAATATCTTCTTGGCAAAAATGAATGCCCAGTCTTGAGTTGATGCTATCACTCGCCAAATGAGAGATTAAGGTTTATTAGAGGATCTTAGTTTGATGCAGTGAAGTAGTTGGAAGAATGAGAGTTTTGTGAGGAGATTCGCTAGAAGTAGAAGTCACAGGTTGATTGGCTCCAGGAAGGTGTTAGGAACACGATGCTTTTCCACAATACAATGAGGGATAGAAGACATGAGAGTTTAATTATTTTTCTCATCTCCTCAGAGGGGGTTTATCTGTCTTCAAATATGGAGATTATTCAAGTTTCCACTAGATTATTTGTGGATTTGTTTGCTGAGGACTCTTCACTTGCTAGTGTGGAGGAAGGGCTTGTGCTCGACTGTATTCCTTCCATTGTTACCAATGAAATGAATGAGTATCTTCTTAGACCTTTCTATTTATTTGAAGTTGAAGCAGTGGTTTTTGGAACAAAGAATGGTAAAGGTCATGCTCTGGATGGTTTTCCTATAGAGTTTTATCAAGATTTATGAGAAATAATTAGGTTAAATCTCTTGGAAGTGGTACAAGATAAAAAAAAAACAAATGTTCAAGGATATGAATGCTACATTCCTTGCTCTAATACCTAAAAAGGAAGGAGCTAATTCTTTTGACTACTTTCAGCCTATAGCCTTGTGAACTTTGATTTATAAAATAATAAAAAGGTGATTGCTAAAAGGCTTAAGCTATGGCTTAAAAAACTAGTCTCCGAAGAACAAGGAGGTTTTGTTGTTGGAGGACAAATTTTGGATGGGGTTATTTGGTGCTTCTATAGGCCTTTGACAAGGCGATATACTTTCCTTGTACTTGTTCATTCTAATGGCTGAAGGATTGGGAAGATGTATCAAGTCTCATGCAAGGCAAGGATTGATTTAGGGTTGAAACTGTTGTCATGGTCTTCCTCATTATTCCATCTCCACTTTTATGGATGACATTGCTTTGTTGAGTGCTAACAGTATGATTGAGGCTATTATTTATAGAAAATCTCTGTATATTTATTTGATAGCCTTAGGAAAAAAATTAATGAAGGGAAATATTTCATCTTCTTTTTTAATACACCTTGTAATGAAATAAAATGTGGTATGAGGGAATTCGCTAAGACAAATGGTCCAACTAGGAAGCTCACACCACAAATTCTTTCACACATTGGAAGGAAAGCTGATCCACTAGGCTCAACGAGCCTAAAGAAATAAGAAGATGCAAGGATTCCTTCGCTACGGGGAGTTGACAATGGCTTATCTAAAATGGAAAGTGAAAAATGCAATATATAGTGCAAGAATGGGGTAAATGTGTATGCAGACAGATCACAAATTGTAAACCCAATTTTGATTCCAGGTCTGGAAATCCAAAACAGTCACTAACCTATGATCCAAATTTTAGTCTAGAATGACAGGAATGGGCTAACCTGGAGACTACGGGGCGACTAGACTTGCCAGAGGTTCTAGGAGGTGCATGAGACCTAGCAACTTCTGATAAAACTTCTGCCACATATAACTCTTTATTAGATTTGTCTATAGCTTATTTTGGGACCGTGCCACCTCTCACCTACGCACACAAAATGGGGAAAATAATGAGGAAAATGGGTTTGCCTATGTCAAAACCCCATTTAAGAATCAACCTTGAAATTGAATTGAAATATCATCAAAGGAAAAGAGTGTTTTGAGTAGTAGAAGCTTGATAAGATATTATAATTTTACAAGTGTTGAATTGCTCATGAAGATGCTTGCAAGAGTTGTAAATGTTGTCTTGACCTTGGATCTAGGATAAGAATATCCTTGATGCCTTCACTCATGGTTGGATCTAGACTTTACTCCTCGTCTTCTATGCTTGATGAATATCAATGTGAATATATTTCCTTGATTCCTTGATTGATAGCTTGAATGCTTGGATATGTTTGCTTAATTGAATTCCTTCATCCCAAAATGAAGGAGCTAGCATTGCTCATATACCTCTCCCAACCATTTTGGGGCTCAAAATTTGGAGATGGATGACAAAGATTTGAATGTCTCGCTAAAAACTCATGACCTTTCTCCAATTTAATTTGGGCCACCTTTAATTGGAATATGGTGCCTCTTGAGGTGTGAGGAAACCTATCTTGCCTCGTGCCTTACAGGGGCACCCAATTCCAGTCAATTAGGGCTCAAAATTAAATTGAGAGTTAATGAGGGTATGGGGATATCCAAAGTGTGGATGAAATCAAGGATTGAATTCAAAATAAATACAAAAAGGCTTCCTATATTGAAATAGGGCCTATATATGCAAGATGTGATAAATTATTGAAAATTAAAGGGTCACACCTAAAATCAAAGGCCCACAATGTAAATTAAGTTAATAAAGGATAAATATTAAATATTTATTAATTAAATGCATAACAAAAAGGCTAATGATGCATGGAAGCCTTAGAGACTAAAATGGGGCCTAGGAAAGGACCGAAATTGTTTGCTTACAATTAAAGACACTACACATATATACTTATTCAATCTAGGATTGCCAGGATTTTGACAAAGTAGGACCTAAATTAAACTCAACTACAGTTGAACTAAAGCTAGAAAAGCAAATTCTAGTTCAAATAAAGATCCCAAGTTAAGATTAAGTCTAAAAGTAATGAAAGGATCTAATCAATAAATAATTGGATATGTCCTAATTGCTCTAACATACTCCAACCAACTCAAAGAAAGTTATTGCAGAGACTACATATGAGGGAATTGAGAGAGAATAAAAGGAAATTCACCCAAAGAGCCCTTCCAATATATGGCTTTAGCACCATTATTATAAATCCAAAAGAATCATTTCTTAACTAACTACATTCCCTTCTTACGAGTATTCCAAACCTTGGAACTATTGCATGCTAAATTGTACCTGGGAATAACCTTTCCTTCCACTCTCCTTAAATACTTTATGATGGACTTTTAGCCCATCCTTGGTTTTGGTTGATGCACCATTTCCAAAAGAGTCTAGCAACCAAAACACAACCATTCACGCTTGCTTGACGGAAACCAAGACCACAATCCTGCATTGGCCTACAAATAGGCTCCTATTTAACCAAACTCCACTTTAAGGAAAGAAAATTACCTGTCCATAAAAATTGCCTAGAAAGAGCATCACGCTCTTTAATAAAGCTTGCATAGTCGTCTACACAAAAGGAAATTCATCCCAAGAGCCCTTCCAATATATGGCTTTAGCACCATTATTATAAATCCAAAAGAATCATTTCTTAACTAACTACATTCCCTTCTTACGAGTATTCCAAACCTTGGAACTATTGCATGCTAAATTGTACCTGGGAATAACCTTTCCTTCCACTCCCCTTAAATACTTTATGTTGGACTTTTAGCCCATCCTTGGTTTTGGTTGATGCACCATCTCCAAAAAAGTCTAGCAACCAAAACACAACCATTCATGCTTGCTTGACAGAAACCAAGACCACAATCCTGCATTGGCCTACAAATAGGCTCCTATTTAACCAAACTCCACTTTAAGGAAAGAAAATTACCTGTCCATAAAAATTGCCTAGAAAGAGCATCATGCTCCTTAATAAAGCTTGCATAGACGTCTACACAAAACATTTATAAATAGGAAAAGCCTAACACATAGACTTCAAGAGTTTCGTGCTCTTCTAGCAATCAAGAGTCATCTACTAGTCCAATGACTAACATTTCGAAGAATTTTTATCCAAAATATCCTACCAAAGTTCCACAGTAAAATTGCATGTCAAAAGAGGAACTCCAAGATAGACAAAAGGAAGACCACCAATTTAAAACCTCGTATTGCTTTCAATCTTCTAAATTTGAGACTAGGACATCTCTTCTTTTTATAAACCAAGTCATTCATTCATTGTAATTGTATCCCAATTCATTATTGTGCAATCAATAAAGAATTCTAGGGTTTTTATAGAGCATATTATCTTTTCTTGATCACTTTTGTGTGATAGGTGTTTTGCTTGCATATGAGTTTTGGCTCCTATGATTGTTTCATCAACTCCTACATGGTACCACAACACTAGATCTATCAAGTTCCCGTCCACATGCTTGAGGGATGCAACCTTGGGTGATTATTCTGTGCACATTGGGTTCAATTTGGCCTCACCATTGAATTTAGAATGACAAAAAACATAAATATCACCTATCAATTTGTTTTAGAGAAGTTGAGGAAAAGCATTTTTTTTGGTACTGGGGTGTTCTTGTCTTAGGATTTGTGCCACATTTTTTCCCCAAATTTCCCAATCTATGTGTAGGCACAAGGATTTTTATTATTAGATTTTCAATTTTTTTTACCTCCAACTCAAAATAATTTCTAATTTTTATGTTTTATAATTTTTTTTCTTCAGAAAATAAAAAAATTTATGCTCCCATTAAGATTAAGAAAAGCAAAAAATAAAACCCCTCTAATTTTTTATTATTTTTCCTAGCATATTGTTTTTTCTCCTAAACATTAGTTTATTTAAAAATCTGTGCATGTTTGTCCAAAAATTAGAAAAGTCAAAAAGTTAAAAAAACTAAAAAACAAAACAAAAGGTCAAAAATCAAAATTATGGGGGCTTTTCTTTTTATTTTCTTTGCAAAATATTAAAAATATTTTAAAGAGGGGAAGCCACCCCACCTCATGCATTCCCCTCTCATGTGCATGCTGTTGGATGCACCTTTTTGGAGCTATTTTGACTTTTCTTTTTGACTCGTCTTACGTGGAGTTAATTTGGAGTCTCTTTAAAAGAGGGGGTTTGTTTTTAACACCTTCCTCAAGCATCGTACCACCTCCAAATCACATGCACATCATACCATGCAATATGATGAGCATACTTTTGGGTGGACCCCACAATTTGACTTTTTTGACCTTGGTTTTTGCTCATTTTAAGGAATATTCCCTTTCACATTCCCTATCACATGAATCTATATATTTTTTGGAAAATTTTGATTGTGGGAGTATATTTTTCGAGACAAAATATTCCACTAGGTACAAAATATTCCAGCAACCGCATTAGCAGTGACACATCAACAATTTGACTACCATGTCATCAGTTTAACTGCCACATCACTAGTTTGACCTTGCTAAGACATAAAAAACCACAATTGGTGTTTTGCCCATAACTTGGTCATACAAGGTCAAAATTGGGAAAACCATATATGATTGGAAAGTTGATTTCAACATTGATATGCTCATAGCAATGGTTTGATCAAATTCTGCACTAATTTTTTGTACCAAGCCTCTGAATTCAACCTTTAGTTTTATGATTTCGGGGCCATAACCTGTAAAAAGAAACTTCATTTTTTGACCTCTACATATCATCAAAAAAACCTCAGAGTCCTCTATTCAGATCTACAATCAATTTTTCTAGATTGTGCTCTAGGTACATTTTATTCAAATTTTTGTGGTTTCACTATCTACTTAATTACTTGGGCATTTTAGCACTTGGTATGAATCTATTTGTTGGAGAAGGTTGTATTTGATGTGCTCCACATGTTTTGAGGTTCTTGGAGTCTAATTATTTTATTTGATGAGGCATCGTTGATATTTTGGTCCATCCTTCTGTTATCAGCCTAACAAAGAGAAATTATGAGTCTTGGCGGCATAATATCCTGACACATCTCTAGTGGCTTAATTTTTTGCCTTATTTTTATGGACTTGTCTGTACACTAGCCACAAGGAAGGGTAGGATAGCTTGGAGGATCATTAATGTGCATGTTGCAATAGTTCTTTTTGACTAGTGTTGATCATGACACTATGTGTGCTTTGTTTGACATTGAATGTCCCCACACACTTTGGACTCACATTTGGGAGATCTTTGGAGACCTCATTCCTCTCCATTTATAGAGGATTTTGTAGTAGATTGTCTTATTCCTCTTGTAAATAAAAATTACATACCCTATGATTGTGGTACTCTTGCAATGCTTGAGTTGATAATATATCTTACATGCTTGGATGGATCAAAGTTTTGTCTCTCAATTCTCACTCCTCATATTGAAACACCATTGATTTAGTGCAACAAGACATTGTTCTTCTACAAACAACTACTTTGGATTCATGTCTTGCAGACATATCATCCCTTTTTGTGGAATCTCATCTTCCAGATTTGGAGGATTATTTTGCTGACATTCATCTCCTATTTGTTGATAACTGCATTAGTGTTTTCAACTTATCTTTATCGCTCATGGATCCTATTCTTCGTCAACTTTTGTAGAGTCCTGATTTGTTACTTCCTACACTTATTGGGCACACCTTTTATTGTTTTTTAGCATCATCATCTATCATGGGCATAGCCCCATATGAGCAGTTTCTAGAGGCACATACAATTTGGATTTGGATTCCTACATCTTCCATTTTATGGGAGTGGCTTCTCCTATATCCAATTGGTTATTTCTTGATAAGTAGGAGATATTTTTTCAGAAGTCAAATTGTGATATTTCTATCAAGATTCAACTACGTAGTTTTTGAGTCAAACTCATTGACCCGTGTTTCATGAGTAGTGGTTCACAAGAACCCAAATATCTTGAGAATGAATGAAACACTTAATTAGATCTTTTAATTGCATTTTCACTTAAACTAAAATTAAGTTCTTTATTCTAAGTGGAGTTTTCTTTTCTAGCTTTAGTTCCACTGTAGTTGAGCTTAATATATATCCTAATTTGCATTGCTTTAGTTCTTCCAAATTTAGGATTAGGGTGTCTCTTTCTTTCTATAAAGAAAATCATTTATTCATTGTAATTGTATCCCAATTAATTATTGCACAATCAATATATTATTCTGGGCTTGTTTTTAGAGAATATTATCTTTGATTGATCTCTTTTTTATGATAGTTTTTTCCTTGCAAATGATTCTTGGCTATTGTGGTTATTTCATCAACTCCTATAGAGTAGAGTTGAGGATTTTAAAGCTACGTTGAACCTAGGGCACGTAGAAGTGACTAGATGGAAATAACCATATGAATGGCCTCTTAGAGGATCAACAACGACTAGAGATGTTCTTGCTAAGATATGGGCTAGAATATGTTGGAAATTGTTGAGATGTTGTTCAGATTGTGCATATATGTGCTGGCATTAATGTATTATCATTGATGTCAACATATTTCTACTGTTGTAGACGATATACCTAGTATATTCAGTCAGATGATTTCTATAGTACAACTACTGTATTGAAGATCTGATGCCGTGATCATACAATTGTGTTCTGGGATATCTGTAATTGAGACCGTTCAAGTGGCAAAGGTTCAGATGTTGATTTGAGTGAGTTATGATGGATTTATCAGAGACTGCTATTTTGGTGACAATGTTTCAGTATTTGGATCGGTGTGGATTGGATATAAAATATTCTTGGTTGCTAACCTGGTGGTGAGTTCAAGATATGGATTTGTGTCCTCAACTTGAGTGGTTCGTGATTTTGATGTTGGAAAGCCAATTTTATTTTTGACAGTGGTTGCTGATTAGTGTTCCTGATGAACAAAGAAGAGAAGTGAATGAATTCTATGATAGAGATGTTCTTGTTGTTGTCCTGGTATTTCACGTTAATTGTTGATGCTTCTTGATCGTGTCCTATTTGTGTTGCTGGATCACATTGGATTATGTGACAAGATTTGGTGAATTTTATGTGGCGTGTTGATGTTCTTATGAGTTCTTGGCCGACTTGGTGATGTGGCATGTTGAGAAGGTTTGTGGCACGATCTACAAATTTGGATCATGTTCGAGATGTTGTTATGGATCATTGGTATGTCTTAGCCGACATTCAATGGATCACATTGAGTATTGAGGTGTAATGAATTAATGTTTTGTAATTAGGTCCCTGGCCGACCTAGTTGAGATAAATTAATGTAATGTGTATATATATGTAATCATTTGTAATTGCGAAAGGATGAGAGAGTGCAAAGATAGTGTGTGATGCTGAAGAGAACAGGTATGAGTGGAATCCATAATTGAGACAAAGATTTATTGTACTTCATTGAAGCTATTTTGGTATATCATATATGTTGTTTCTTAGTTCATGAGCTTGGACAATATCTCCTCAATGATTTGATATCAGAGATTGTTGTAAGGCAGTGAGCCTCCTTGGGATTGAGATCCTTCTTGCATTTGAGCAGTGAGATTTAGGTAGTTTGCCTGAATGCATGTGCAATCCCCTTTGTAATACTCCAAACATGGTATAATACTTTTAACAGAGTACATTCATCTTGTGGGTTCCATCCCCATCGCGGTTTTTTCCCTAACAAGATTTCCATATAAAAAATATTGGTGTTATCTGTTGATTACTGTATTACGATCTTACTTTCATGTTTATCATTTATATCCGAGTTTAAATTTTATAAGTTGGTTAAAGTTTGATGATATTGTGGCACAACAGATTCACCCTCCCTTATTTGTGTGTGCTCCTTAAGGTCTAACAATTGGTATCAGAGTCGATGTCCTCTTTGGGAAGCTTGACTTCTTGAGGAGATCCGAGATGTCAACCTTTAAAAAGGAGAGTCTGAGATTTGATGGAACAAATTATACTATATGGAAGGACCATATGATTACACACTTGAGATGTCTTACTGAAGATCATTGGACTATTAAAAAGAAATATTACAAGCCTCCTGTTGATCTTGCTACTGTGAATGCTGATGAGAAGAAATAATTTGAGTATAATATGAGAGAAAAAGAAGCTTTGAAGATAGCCCTATTTGATGTTGAGTATACAAAATTTTTGGGATTAGAGACTACACATTAAGTATGGACAAAGTTGGAGACATTATATGAAGGAGATGCATTTGTGAAGCAAGCCAAGCTACAAAGTCTGAAAGGAAAATATGAAACATTGAGGATGAGAGAAGATGATAACATTACTACCTATGTATATAAGATCACTGAACTTGTTTGTGGAATCAAATGTGCTGGTGGAACATTGGAGGAGAGTGGGATTTTTTTTCTAAAATCCTGAGATCCTTGCCTCCTTACAATCATACAGTTGCTACTATTGAATAAATCAGAATTGTGACTACTGTGAAAAGAGATACATTGGTTGGTAAGTTAGCTACTTTTTAAATGAGTGAATTTGGAGATAGATTTCCTAAAGTTGAATCTACATTTAAAGCTACTATTTATAAGGATAATAAAATATATGACCTTGGTGAAAGTTCATCTAAGCTTGGTAGATATGCTAAGGAATGGGAACAAATTGAGAAAGAAGAAAGAGAGCTTGAAGAGCTTGAAACCCTATTTGTAAATAAACCACCTAAGGGATCTGGTAAGTATGAAGGAAAATTTCCTTTGAAGTGTTTTTCATGTAATAAGATTGGTCACATTTCTTCTAGATGTCCTAACAAAGAGCCTACATATAATTATAATAAGTTCATGCCTAAATATAAAAAAGGTGTTGCTATGTTTCTGATGAAGGAACAACCGATGATGAATCTGAAAAGAGAGAAGATGAGATTGTGCTCATTTCTATTAGAGATGAGAATCCTAATGAAGAGAGAGGCTTGAATTTTCATGTGGATAAGAAATATGACTAGGTTATTGACAGTGGATGTTCACATCACATGACTTGAGACAAAAGCAAATTTGTGAAGCTTGAAGATTATGATGGTGGAGTTGTTAGATTTGGTAACAACGCTCCCTGATTGATCAAAGGAAGAGGTTCAATTACACTTGATGGTAAGATTAATACTGATAATTTTTTATATGTTGAAGGTTTAAGGCATAATATTTTGAGTGTTGGATAGTTAGTTGATAAGGGATATCACTTGGAATTCAAGAATAGAATGTGTAGAATCACTGGAAGAACTAGAATTGAGATTGCATCAGGTACACAGACCCCAAAGGTAATGTATTTCACTTGAACAATTCAGAGAACATATGTTTGATTGCTAAGATTGATGACAGTTGGTTGTGACACAAGAGATTTTGTCATGTAAAATTTGATAATATTGTGAAGATAAGCGCTAAAAATGCACTAAGGGATTTACCTAGATTTTTGAAGCCTACTATTGCGATGTGTAAGGAATGTCAATTGGATAAGCTAACTAAATCTACTTTTAAAAGTAAGGCTTATTCTTCAAGTCGATTGTTAGATTTGGTGGATACTGACTTATGTGGTCCTGTTAGATCTAGAAGTTATTATGGAGATAGATACTTTATTATATTCATTGATGATTATTCAAGGATGATGTGGGTTACATTTTTGAAAGAAAAATATGAGGCATTTGACAAACTCAATAATTTTAGAGCTATGGTTGAGACTGAGACATGTATGAAGCTAAAATGTATGAGATATTACGGATGTGGAGAGTTTACATCTAGAGAGTTTGATGCATATTGTGAAGAGCATGAAATAAAGAGACATATGTCTTCTCTACAAACCCCACAATATAATGAAATTGCAGAAAGAAGAAACAAAAAAATCCTTGACACTACAAGGACTATGATGATTGAAGAGAATGTTTCACAAATCTATTGGAGAGAAGCTGTTAGCACTTCTATTTATAAACTAAACCAAGTTCAAATTAAGCATGGTACTGACAAGACTCCTTATGAACTTTGGTATGGTCATATTCCTACCATAAAGTATTTTAGAATCTTTGGAAACAAATGTTACATTAAGAGAGATGAAGATTTAGGAAAATTTGATCCTAGAAGTGATGAGGGAATATTTCTTGGTTATTATACAAAGAGAAAAGCATACAAATTTTATAATCATAGATTGAGAAAAATGATTGAGAGTGCTAATGTGAAAGTGGATGAAAGTTTTTAGAAACTAGTGAGATCTTGTAGTTATGAATCAGATGCTGAAGAAGAAATTCAGATTGTGCAAGCACAAAATTAGAATCAAAATAAAAATGGATAGGTAGAGAAGAATGAAGATGTTGGAGATGAGGAAGAGTTGGAAACACAAGAGTCAACTACAAATGCAAATTCATAGAATCCAAGGTATGTAAAGTTGAATCATTCAGAGAATCAGATTATTGGTGATAGAAACAAAGGTATTCAGACTAGAGGAAGAATTTCTAGGAATGAATTTTTTTTGATTTCTAAGATCGAGCCTAAGAATGTTGATGAAGCATGAAAAGATGATAGTTGGATTAGAGCAATGGAAGAATAATTGGAACAAATTGAAAAGAATAAGACATGGATTCTTGTTCCTAGACATGTGGACAAGAATGTGATAAGTACTAAATGAGTATTCAAAAGAAAATTGAATGAACATGGTGAAGTGTTAGGATTAAGTAATATTGGGAGGGGGGCGGGGGGGGGGGGGGGGGANGGGGGGTGAATCGGTATTACAACACTTTAAACATGAACTTAATAAATTCCAACTTAACCATATAATTACTAAAATGAAAAGAACACAAGCACATAACACATAACTCATAACACCATGAATTATTGTCGAGGAAACCCTGGCCAAGGGAAAACCCCATCGGGGATGGTACCCACAAATATGTACTAAAAGTATAGTGTCCCTATTAGGAGACCTATCCCTGTTAGGACCTGAATATTACATTAGCACATTTCCTTGTTAAGGGAATACAAAACCCTGTTAGAGGTATACTGAGCACACTCCTGTTACAATCAAAAGTAGTTCTGTTACATTCAATCTCAGAAATGAACAATAAAAGCATCAACTATGCTTAGATAGTTCCAGTTGTAGCTCACATCTGTCTGAAATCACAATGCATCCATGATTTCTATCTACTTCATATCATATCATCTCATCACTATCACACTTCACTTTACAAAAAGCTCTTCATATATATATATA
>MU226364.1:1636044-1672135 GCA_018584345.1 Thuja plicata | reverse complement strand
AGAATTTAATTAGTAAGTTTAAATATTTGAATTTAAACTATAGGAAATTGAGTTTAATTAATTAATTTAATGATAATTAATCAATTAAAGCTAATTAATTAAATAAAATTAATTATTTAATTAATTTGGGAATTTGATTAAATGATTTGGAGAATGAATTTAGAAGAAAATAGATGATTAATTAATGATTAAAAAACCATTAATTAATAGATGAAAATTAGTGTTTTTAATGTAAAGTCGCAAGCTTGTCCATTTTAGGGTGTCTACACCTGCATTCTACTTTCTTGTGCCCATATGCATAATAGTAAAAGGAATAACCATAAAAAGGTTTGAAAGGGGCTTTAGCTCTGCAATCTCTCTTCGTGTGTCCAACCTTGTTACATCCAAAACATCTACCTCTGAAAGGTTTGATCTATTCTTTAGGTTCTTCAAGAGTAGGTCTTTCTCCATCAATCTTTGCATCAGATTTTTCTTCTTGATTCTTTGAACATTCAACTTCATTGAAGCCAACACCAGTAATGTCTTCTTTAGGTTTTTTCCCATCTCTCTGTTCATCGATCAAGTCACTACTCATGTGAACTCTCTCAATATGATTCTTTGCATCAAAAAGTTCCCCTTTTATGATATGATTATATTTCTCTAATTCTAGGTACTTGTTCTTGTAGTGATCAAGTTCAGTCTTCATTTGTCCCATTTGAATATTAGCATCTTTTAAGGTTTCTTCAATTTTTTTCTTAGCATCCTTTTCTTGTTGAATCTCTTTAGCCATCTGTATTGGAGTAGTTTCATAATCAAGTTTTAAGGTATCTTTCTCTTGCTCAAGCTGCATTATCTGAGCTGAATTATCATTATCTGAATCCTCTTTTATCTTAACCATAAGATCTTGTCTTTGACTTCTGGAAAGTTCAAGCCGTTCTTTTAGTTTCTTGATGAATCCCTATACTCTTCTCAATTTGAATTTCAAGTCACCATTCTCTGCTTTAGCTTTGTCAGGATCTTCAAGTGTCGCTTCAAAGTTTTCCTCCAAACTTTCAGAATTTGTCTTGATCTCCCTTAAGCTGTTAAAATTCCTCTCCAAGGGAAAAAATATCTGATACCAATTGTTAGGATTAAGTAATACTAAGAGGGGGGGGGGGGTGAATCAATATTACAGCATTTTAAACATGAACTTAATAAATTCCAACTTAACCATATAATTAATGAAGCGAAAAGATCATAAGCACATAACACATAACTCATAACACCATGAATTATTGTCAAGGAAACCCTGGCCAAGGGAAAATCCCGGTGGGGATGGTACCCACAAATATGGACTAAAAGTAAAGTGTCCCTATTAGGAGACCTAGCCCTATTAGGAGCTGAATATTACATTAGCACATTTCCCTATTAGGGGAATACAAAACCTTGTTAGAGGTATACTGAGCACACTCCTCTTACAATCATAAGTAGTTTTGTTACAATCAAACTCATAAATGAACAATAAAATCATCAACTATGCTTAGATAGTTCTAGTTGCAGATCAAATCTGTCTTACATCACAATGCATCCATGCATTATATCTGCTTCATATCATCTCATCACTATCACACTTCGCTTTACAAAAATCTCTTCATATATATATATATATATATATATATATAATCCACTCGACTCTCTAATACATTACAAAATAGAATTAATACTTATGCAAAGAGTAAATACAAATTCAGTGACCTTATACTACCAAATCATAGGTAATCCAAAATTACAATCCAACTTAGCACGATTGGATTCCATGTTACACTTCCTAATCATCACGACTATTCATCTGCCCTGTATCTCTGTTACTCCATCTTTGCATGTCTTCAAAACACTGTAACTCACTGCGATCAACACAAAAAATCAAGAAAGCTCAACAAAAGGTCATACATACCCCAAAATGTCTTCCTCTAAGCTCACATGTCATCATTCATCATATACTATCTTCGCTGTCCAAAACTGTACTGCTATACTCTATATTTCTTTTCACTGTACTTAATCATTATACAATATGCATCTCTAAAACTATAAAAAACTCCAAGTGATCATCATACTAGATGTGTTTCCATAAATGACAATGCTCAAGCATCCCATATCACTCCAAAATTTATCACTTTCCAACATGAAGTGGTTTGGAACAAAGCATGACTTGTTTGTAAGGGATATTCTCAGATGAAAGGTATTGATTTTGAGGAGACCTTTGCTCCTATTGCTAGAAATAAAGTAGTTATAATATTTCTTGCATATGCTACTTACAAAAAAATCAAGGTATATCAGGTGGATTTTAAGTTTTCATTCTTGAATGGAGAGTTGGAAGAAGAAGTATACTTTGAGAAACCCGATGGTTTTCCCTTGACTAATAAATATGACATTGTTTGTCGATTGAAGAAATAATTGTATGGATTAAAGCAAGCTCCTAAAGCCTGATATGCGAGGTTAGATAAGTATTTATTGAATATTAGTTTCAATAAAGGTACTGTTGAAAACAATTTATAATTCAAAGTTGTTGATGATAACATTTTGATTGTTGAAGTCTTTGTGGATGTTATAATTTTGGTGAAAATGACAAGTTGAGTGAGGAATTTTATGATGAGATGCAAAATGAATTTGAGATGTCTATGATAGGTGAGATGAAATTATTTCTTGGACTACAAATTACACAAACAAATAAAGGTATTTTCATTTATCTGTGTAAGTATGTGAAAGAATTGTTGAAGAAATTTGGTATGGATGGTTCAAAACCTGTTGGTACACCAATGATTACTGGTTGTAACTTGACAAAGATTGATGATACACCTAATAAAAATTAGGCTAGATATAAATCAATGATCATTGGATTGTTATATTTGACACAAACTAGACCAGATATTATGAATGTTGTTTGCATTGTTGCATGATTTCAAGTAGAACAGAAGAAATCACATGTTGCTGTTAAGAGGATATTCAGATACTTGAAGGGAACAACTGGTTATGGCATATGTTATGGTAAAGATGATGATTTCACATTGAGTGCATATACTGATGTGAATTAGGTAGGTAATGTGGATGACAAAAAAAACACTAGTGGTGGATCATTCCTCTTGGGTAGACTAACTCATTTGACCCCAAAATTTGATGAAAGTCTAAAAATTGAACACATTGTCAGGTAGCTATGAAATTTTCAATTTTTTTAAAAATTTCTGTCCGATGTTTGTTGAAAGTGTGACGCTCCTTAATTTTCATCGCTATTGCAACAAAGTCAACCATCCCCTATTTTTGTCTTTATGATTTTTGTCTATATTTTAACATACACTTAAAGTCAATGTTATATGGTTGGCGCCACCTTAATTTTTGGGCCGACGGGTATATGGTAATTGTGATTAATGTGATCGTTCAAAATTGTTATGAAATTTCCCTCTAATTCAAGGGTTTGGAGATAGATTTACTAATTGTCTTTTGTTGAATTTAGTTTGATTTCGCAGAAGATTTCTATGACAGAGAGGTCCTTGGTTTAAGAATAGCGTTTCAAGATTTCAAGAAGGGCATGTGGATGAACCGATCCCTAGATGTGCTGAACCTTGTAACTATTATTGAGAGTCTCTGTGGGAAGTGTTATGTGAGAGAAGTAGAAGTTGATTCATGAAGAATCCTTATACATCAGTGAAGTCCATGTTGATGGTGAGTCTTTTAATTTATGCCTTGTGTTGGGAGTTAGCAAATGGATTTGTTGAAGAACTAGAAATCAATTTATTGCATAACGGTTCCCGATTCTTCGAGTTTGATTGAAGGAAGGTTCCTAATTCTCAGATTTTTTTGAAGATCTTAATTTTCAAGCTTGGTAAAGAAAAATTATGTCAGAGAATATTAGTGTTGAACAAAATCAAGAGACAATTGCTAGATTATGGGATAGATTGAAAAAAAGGATGATGGAAAATGTTATTGTACTTGCAAAGATTGCAAGGGCTTAAATAGGAGAATTTTTTTAATTACAATATCTTAGAAAATTTGTAGGGAGCATGGTAACATTGAAAGGGGGCATGATTATCATCCATTGGTAAGTTGTTCATTATATGTCTTTATATTGATTGAATTTGTAAATGTTTATATCATTTTAATATTTTTTATATTTATAAAAATCACTTGATCATGATCATGGTTCACTTGTGTTGATCATTATTATAAAGGTGGGACACCCTAGGGCACATGATATGGATTATCACAGCCTGGAGAATGTAGTTTTGCAAGTGGAGGAACAAGGAGTAGTGAATGTCGAAGATGAAGTTAATGATCCTATGGAAGAAGATGATAATGCTTTGAAAACATAGTTGAAAATGATGGTACAAATACATTGATCCATGACACATTTAGTGGCGCAACTAATCATGATGATCGATATGACTTTGTTGATGTTCATGATTTACTTGTACTTGAGAAGGCATACAAGCCCCTTTATGAAGGCTCCCGAACAACTCTTCTATCTACTATATTGTTGCTGTTGAACTTGAAGGTTATGAATGGTTTATGCAACAACAATCTCATAGATGTTAAGGTATGTCATTTATGACATCTTTTTTCATCTATTTTTGTTGTTAGTTCATCACTAGTAAATAAAGGATGAAATATGTACTATTAATATTCTTTATATATTAACAGATTATGTTTTTGTTATAGATTGATAGGTGAATTTTTGTTACCACCATCAAATATTTTACCTCGCTCATACTGAGATTTATCTTCCATTATGAAAGATATTGGAATGGAGTATCAAGCAATAGATGCATGTCCCAAAGATAATATTATATATCATAAACAACATGATTTTGCAACAAAATTCTTAGAATGTCATATCAGTAGATATCAAACAGATCAACTTACAAAAAAAGGTGCCTCGCAAGGTTCTTCATTATATTCCCATTATTCCATGTATGCAACGATTATTTAGGTTTGAAATCTTAGCACAATTTATGGATTACCATGCATTTAGGGAAAGAGGATGCTTGTAACTTTATGTGGTCTTCTCCTTTCTATGGCTGCTTGGATGTAGGATGGATTCATGGTAGGTTCTCCAATTTGATGGTCTATTCCTTTTCCGCTCCTATAGAGGTGGCCTCTTTTTTTGTTGAGGTGGAAATGAGTTTTGCATTTGGGGGTGGATTTTTTGTTGGGGCGATGCCTTTTTTTTAACTACAAGAATGGTTTTTGATACCATTTTGCTACCCAATGTGGCATGGGAGGCCTTTCAAAATCCCTTTTTGAGTATGTCCCATTGTGTGGGTGGATGGTTGTGTATTGATAATGGATTTATTGGGCCTCTATGCTAAAGTGGTGACTCATGACCTCTTGTCCTCTAAGAGACCTTTTTGAGAAAGGTTGGTAACTCTTATGAAAATGTGCCCTTTGTGGCCATCTTAAGGTACTAATGATCTCTTGATGCCTTTGGGTTGTGGTCATGTAAGGGTTAGCACCCTTGTTATGTTGTTGATTTTAATAAAAATAATTCAATAATTCAACTTTAATAAAAGTATTAATATTTCTTACTAATATGTACTTGAATTTTGCTTTTTATATTTCTTAATATTAATGTAGATAATTTTAAATATATTTAAAGATATTTTATTAAATTTTAGAAAATGTATCATATAAACTTAAAGATATGCAATTGAGTTGAACTTATATATTAATATTTTGAAAGTGAACCATAATTGTTCTATTTCACAACATGCTTTGTATAAACAAAATCCATGATGCGATTTCTATATTTAACTCTTGAAATTTATAAAATAGTAATATGAATTAGAATGATTTTGAATTGAGCATTGAGACAATAAGTTGTGGCCTCATTTTTTCCAAGTATAATTGTAACAGTGAATAAAATGTAACTTGACATAAATAAATTATAATTTTTGAGATAAATATTTCTATGGCATTGCTAGTCTTTTAGGAGAGTTACTAAAAATATTAGAGCTTAATATTAAAAATCAAACTATTTATGTTAGGAAAAATCTACAAAATCTTTTGATAATTGAACTTAAAATTAAGCTTACTTAATACATATGCATGTATTTGCAAATTAACCCTTGAAGAAAAATATTATAAAAAAATTAATAGCATTCTAGCATATAATAAATACTTTCAAACAAAAAAGAACGGAGGAGTGCTTAAGAGAGAGGATGACAACAATCAACAGAAGAAAACATACATAGATATTCCAACCGAAAGATGACAAAATATAGATATACCTTGAGAGAAACCTAGCTTCCAAAACATCACAAAAATCAATGTATTTTCAAATGAATCATGACTGTAATACATTCATAATATATATTCCATGCAATAATTTGATAAGATCAACACTTCTACTTCTTTGGAAGAAATATAAAAAACACAACCTTATAAACTAATGCAATTATAAAATAACTCATAAAATTCTCAACTTGGATATGAGAATTGAGCAGTATAACATGTTACATGTTATTAGTGGGTCCAATATGAGTTGGGTCATCATTTTAGATCCCTACTTTGGGATATGGATCATTATAGAGGAGTTACAAGTGAAAGAGGCTATCTATTTTTTTGGCTTGGAGGTTTTCTCGCTGTTCATGGCTTGATGGGAGTTATATTTGATATTATCTAAAGAGCCTCTTCATTTTAGACTTTGATAAATGTATTTATTTATTTATCATGATTTCAATATACCTTACTTTGGAAAACCATTTATGACATTCATCTTCCGTTAATAAGTAAATTTTAGTTTGAGTTAGTACTTGTATAAGTTTTGATTAATTCAAGCGGGATAAGACCTGAACCTGACAATTAAAGTAACATCAAGTCTAAACAGACATCAAAAAAAGAATTCACAAGAAGTGAATTTTCACAAGAAGTGAATTCAAGAAATTAACTAACTAAACTAAGTACAGAAAAAATTGGAACAAACAACAACAAAAAACTAGCAAACTGGGCCAACAAACTAACACTACTTAGGGGGCACAAAAACCCCTTTCCAGTATTCATTAAGATCCTTCAACTTGTCTAGGAAGGAGGCATGTTTTGGAGGACACCCATTAGAAGCATCAATATTTTACACATAATCTTTGAGAGTTACATGTCAACCTTCCTCTTTTTTTTTTTTTCTGCATTTAGCCTTTTTTTTCGTCCATCTCTGCCTGCAGGGAATCGAAAGACTGGGTGGTCTTATCCATCATTTCCTTTAAATAGGCAATAAGGTCCTAGAGTTATCTATTCATCTAAGACTGATTTGCCTAGACATTAGTCATGACATTAACCATTTCATTTTCCCCCTCCTACATGGGAATCTGATTCTTAAGGTCTTTGATATGCTCCTCCATGATTTCCCAGTTATTGAGCTTCTAGGAAAAATCATCAACAACACCCCATGTAATCTCATCACCTTTACCCTTATTCCAATCAACCACTTTCTTCTCCACCTCAACCACCACCTCTAACCTATTAATCTTTTTCCTTGTGATTTGGAGTTGCAGAATGAGGCATTTGCAAATGACATTATGCCTATTATAGAAGACAAAAAGTTCATCCACCTTGCGTCCAATAGTGTCCATCTCATAGTGATCCTCAGGGGCATCATTTGTAACCTTGGGAGGGCAGGGGTAAATATTTTAGTGGAAACAAGGTCTCCCAAGTAGTCTAGTTGGATAACAATAGGGGAGGAGGGATTCAAGGACTAGTATTGGGAAGGGGAAATTACAACAAAATTCCTAGGAGTCCAGGCCAACTCTATGGAGTTGGAAGAATTATAATCTTCAAACACCACAATCGGGTTCTCCTTTGGTTGTTCTAAACATAGATATTTATACTTCGCCTTCCTCAGAGGGTTAACTTTGGTAGACCTAGGGGATGGGAATTTTTTTCTTGTAGGAATAATTGAGGTGGATTTAGGGTTGTTTAGCTCCAAAGCAAGGGATGGGGTCCGGCCCTCTAGGAGAGTAAGATTTAGGTAGAAGTTATAAAGACACATAATAAGGCCCTGGTGTAGGGGGCACTCTTGTTCTTGACTTTAGCAAAAAATTGAGACAAGGAGGAATAAATCCAAAAGGGGAAATTGAATTTACAATTCCTACAAAAATGATTCAACATAGGAAAAATATGGGAGTGGAATATTTTGAATCTACCTTCCAGTGTTATGTACTTGATGAGAATGAAAGAAACCTCCTTCCAATCTCCAGGGATCTCCAACCTGTTGAAACCATTGTGCAACCAAGGAACATTCTCCCCAGGGTCGAGGAACCTTTTGATGTCTATTTTGTAATGCCCTTTGGAATTATGAGGCATCTCTTTCCATTCTGCAAGAATATGCAAGAAGGCCCATAACTGTAGTAATGGTTTCCATTGAGACCACAAACAACACATCCCTAATGCAAACTTTGCCATTATCCCAAGAATCAAATTTTTTTTTGACAAGTTGAGATTGTATCCCTTCATCCCATCCACACACTATTCAAATGGCCATCCTGAATGATTTTCCACACCTTCGAGTTACTTTTAAACTCTTCACAAGAATTAGGCTCAATTTGATTCAGTTCTCCATCCATGTTGCAGATAGAGCACTCATCACAGGTAGAAGAAACAAAAAATAACTTGGGAAACCAGAGCAAGAATAGAAGAAATATCCCAAAACTTGAACCCCAAGGAGAGTACACAACTTTTCTTTTCATCATAACAATTAACTGTGAGTGTCATTATTACCAATCTTGACAATATCCTTACCGATCTCAACATGATCCACCTTGAGAAGATCTTGAATGCCATTCCAGATAATGATGGTTTTGGTGAGCCGATGTCACACCACCAACTTATCAATTGTGCCATTTCCCTCCCTATAGGCGTGTTTGCACTTGAACGCCTCCACTATGGATTTTGATTTTCTCAATGACGCCAACCATTTTCCAGTCTGGAGTAATCTTTCCAGACAACATCATGATGACATTTCTGGTGTCACCCTCAACTATGTTTTTCCCATATCCCCTTGTGACAGCCAGATCAACCTCATGGTAATCCGCATACAATACTTGTATAAGTTTAGTTAATACATATATAGGCTTTATTTGATTTTTGTGAGAGAAAAAACAATAGTGTGATATATGTATATCTTTCTTGAATTATATTATATATACCTTTCATCTTTGAGTGCAATTTTTTTTAAAGGAGTTTCTCCATATCTAGCCTGCGTTCATATAGTTTGTTAATTTTATTCTAATTTTTATTTTATGCTATGACATAATCTGTTACTCAACTAATGAAGATGATGATGGAGACCGAGATAAGAGGTATACAAGATTGTAGAAATGATTAGATTAGTTTTTATTTTGTCATTGATGTCAAACAATTGATTTCTAGTTCATATTGAATTGCCATATCTTTCAGAGTTGATTTAATTGGGAAAGTTAATAAAGATCAGATGATGATAAGTTCATCTTGAGATAATTAGTTTCTAATTTATCAAGTCGGTAAAGAAGATTGGGAAAGTCAGTAAGATTGATGAGTTAAGATTACCAAGTAGAAATAAGTCTGTTGCTAAATGGTTATGTTAGTCGGTCAAGACATTGATACATTGAGGCATCGAGAAGTGCATGTTAGTCACCGAACTGAGAGTTAGTTTCCATGCATAATAGATGTTAGAAACAAGGATAAGAATGCATTTAATGGAAAGCCACAATGATCTAGAAGACTCCAAGAATGAAAAAGAAGTTAGTTACAAGATCTACGCATGAGAAAATTTAAGGAAGAGATCTATGGTATAGATTAGGTGACAAAAGTGAAGGTTTTACTTCCAAAACAAGTGCAAGTTCTGAGGTGATGCCGAAATAGTTAACCAAGTTTCAAGTTCACTGAATCTGTTCAAAAAGTTCATCTAACGACTTAGTGTGATTGAAGGAAAACCTAATCAAGGAGATTAAGAGGAAAAATAGAGTCTATTTAGAGGATGAATTTGAATACCATAGAGCTGGCACATTGAAGTGTTGAAGCGCTACCGAGTGAAGTAGTGAAGATAAAAGAAGTGTAAATATGAGTATAAAGAAGAGATTGATGAAGTATTGATGCCAGTAGTCAGAGAGCGCATAAGGGATCTGATCAAGAAAGAGGTAGTTATAGTTTTATAGATCATTTAATACATTTTTGCTTATTTGCATTTGTAGCAAAGAAATCGCTTAACCGAGTGGAATTAAAAATCTTATTGTAAAATCCTTGAGAAAGGTGACATTCTAAAATAGTGTTCAAATCCCTCTAACCAGATCACTCCTAACAGGATGAAGATCTTAATGGGTCCTAGGTAAATCCCCAAACAGTGTCAAATATAACAATATGTATTGTAATCTTTAACAGGATTGACTTTTAACTGAGCATACTTCAGAAGAGTATTTTCATTTGTGAGTGAAAATTCCCACAAAGGTTTTTCCCAAATTGGGTTTCCTAGTTAAATATGGTGTTAAATGTGTTGAATGTTTCATGTGAATGATATTTACTATTTATGCAAGTTACTGTATGAGTTATTGAATTTATTTGGTGATTCAGTTGCTGCTATTGTCTATCCTACCAAGTTGAATTAGAGTTGAGTTTTAAAGTTTAAAGTATCATAGTTTTTTGATTCACCCCCTTCTCAATAATCCAAAAATTAGTATCAGTGCTAAGTTATCTAAGAGATAAGTTTAAAATACTTGAGTTAAAGATTCAAAGATGTATAAGAGGGAGGCACCAAAGTTGAATAAGGATAACTTCTCTACATGGAAAAAAAGAATGAGGTTGCACCTATCTCAGATTGGAGAGTATGAAATATACTATCTTGACAATGAGTATTCACCACTTCCATTTGGACCTTTGACACTTGAGAAAATAAGAGAATGACAAGACCACACAAAATTTATGATTGAGATATCATCTACTCTCACCGATCTAAAGTTTAATGACCTTAAAGGATGTGATACAACAAATAAGATGTGGGAAAAAATTGAATTGGTACATGGTGGGGATCAACATGTTCAGGAGGAAAAAGCTTAAAGCTTAAGAATAAAATTTGATTCTATGAGAATAAAAATAGGTGAGAATGTTAGAGTATATAGTGCAAGACTGAAGGAAACTTTGAATGCTATCAGAGGTGCTAGAGGAAAGATAACTAAAGAATATGTGACAAATTTTTTTTTGAGGACATTGTTGTTGGAAAGTGATCAATTTTGTGTATTATGATTAACTTTTGGTTGTCATTTATGGAAAAGCATCTGGGTTACTGATCGATTCCTATAAAGTTAAGTTTTGGTGACTCTAAAATCACTAAGTACAGAAGCAGATATATAGAGGTATTTTGGGTATCAAAGATTGAGATCGATGAGTTAAGGTAAGAGGGATTAGAATAAGATAATATGGGGTATGTGTGACCTCCACCTAAGATTGATTTTGTTTTGGTAATGTTTACAACAAGTTAGAGATATTTGAAGACAAATAGACAATAAGAGAACAATGATACATAACAGCTGGATAGAAGCGATGATTTAGAGAGTATGACGTGGAATAATGGAAATTGGAGTTGGATTATGATTGTTGATAACATATAATTTGATTATGTAAGAGCACCGAATATGCATTAGATATTTGTTTTATTAAATATTTTTTGTATTGAGAGCCGACTATGTAATATTCATATTGAGAGCCGACTTGGTAAAGAAGAAATGTATATATGTAAGATATTTTTGTTGAGCAAAGGATGATGATGATGGATGGATGTATGGTATGTTTTTGAGGAGATACAAATGGAAGAGTAGAGAATGATAGAGATCATTGATGAGCTATGAACATGAACTATCTAAGAATTAGAGATGCTTGCTTTGTTCATTACTGAGAAAATTTTGTAACAAAATTACATTGTAAGAGCTATATGCTCAGTTGGCCCCTAACAGGGTGTTGTATACCTTTACTAGGGTTGTTATTCCTTTAACAAGGAAATGTACTATGTAATATTCAACTCCTAACATGGCTAGGTCTCCTAATAGGGACACTATACTTTAGTGCATGCTTGTGGGTACCATCCCCATCGGGGTTTTCCCTCGGCCAGGGTTTCCTTGACAAAAAATTATGGTGTTATGAGTACTGTGTTATTTGCTTATGTTATTTTCATTTCTACAAGCATATGGTTAATGTTTAATTGGTTGAAATTTTTTAATAAGTGTTGTAATACTGATTCACCCCCCTCTCAGTATTACCTAATCCTAACAATTGGTATCAGAGCTTTTGGCCCTTGGAGAGAAAGTCTAACAACTTAAGGGAGATCAGAATGGATTTGGACAGTTTGCAAGAAAACTTTGATGCTGCACTTGAAGACCTTGAAAAAGAAAAAGAAGAGAATGGAAAATTAAGATTCAACATGTGAAGAGCTGAGAAATTTATAAAGAAACTCAGAGAACAGCTTGAACTTTCCAGAAGTCAGAGACAAGATCTTTTGGTTTAGATAAAAGAAGATTCAGACAAAGACAATTTAGATCAGATGAATAAACTTGAAGAAGAAAATGAAACTTTGAAACTTGAGAATGAAGCTATGACTAAAGAGATTCGATTACAAAAGGATGATAAGAAGAAGATTGAAGAAACTTTGAATAGTTAGAACAAATGAAGAATGATGCTGACAACTACAAGAACAAGTATCTAGAACTGGAGAATTACAATCAGATCATAAAAGGTGAACTTGTTGAGACAAAGAAACACATTGAGAAACTTCACACCAGCAGTGATTTGATCAATGAAAAAAGAGACAGAAAAAAAACCTAAAGGTGATATGAATGGTATTGGCTTCAATGAAGCTGAATGCTCTGAATTAGGAAGAGAAATTTGATGCAAAGATTGATTCTGAAAAACCTACTATTGAAGAACCTAGAGAGAAGATCAGACCTTTGAAAGGTAGATGCTTTGGGTGTAACAAGTTTGGACACATGAAACGAGACTGCATAGTTAATGTTCCTTTTAAGACCTTTTTTGGCTATTGTTTTAATTGTAATGGATATGGGAACAAGAAAGTAGAATGCATGAAACCTAATCAATCTAGATATAGACAAGACAATGGAAGAGAACCTACAGTGAGACCTACATGCTAAAAATGCAATAACATTGGACACATTGCGAAGTATTGTAACTTGCAAGTAAATTAGGAAAGAAGATGTCCTATATGTTGCAAATGCAATAATCCAGGTCATATAGCAAAGTTTTGCAGGTATAATGGAGAAAACCACAGAAGAGTACCGCCTCCTATGAATACACAAAAGAATGGAAATGATATTTGCAAGAGCGTTGCAGATTTAAAGAATGATTTTGATAGTTGTTTTAATAAAGCATAAGATAATAGCAGTGGTAAGATATGGAAGATCAAAGAAACAAGTGAGACATTGGTTAAGGGAGAGACAATAGATGCTACTAGATCTTTTCCTGATGGTAGCAAAGAAGAATCGACCTAATTGGCTGATCATGGCCTTAGGGGGAGCATTGGATAAAGACATCAGAATATATCCCACCTCGTATCTTGTGGATTGAGCTCATGAAAACTTAGTTATGAGCATGGCTAACATCATGGAGTATACAATTAAGAGCACAACATCAGCCAATGCATCTATTTTGATCGCGAGATCTAAAGCCGACTGGACAGTATTGGGTAAAGTGAACTTTTATAACTTAATATTGTATAAAGAACCATATTATGATCTATTTCCTTACCATTTAATGAAGAGAGACCCAAGGAGATCAAAGAGAAGAGAGATTCATTCTATCCTACATTTGCCTTGCGTGATCGATTGAAGCGAAAACTCAGAATTCAGTGTGAAAGAGGTATTTACATCATCTAGCTATGGATGCACCTGTTATTTATGATTTTGTAGATCGACTTAGGTATAAGTTCAAGAAATATCCATTCAAGTCTTGTGAAGAAGACCCAAAAGGAGCATTTTCTTAGACACCCTACATAGTTTTACACGTAGAAGATATTAGGGCTTACATTAATTGTAAGTATGATATACTAGGTATTGATGAAATTTATACTGAGATGGAATATGTGACTTACAAAGGAATTATGAGAGATGAATACAAACATATTGATCAGTTGAGCATTATGAAAATTATGGATTTGTATGAATTCGATGAAGGAGAATGGTTTAAGATATTGTTGAGTAGAGTACATGATCAGTTCATTTAGATAGGAGAGCAACCTATGAAGATATTTAGTAATTTAATTCATGAGATTACTGGATTGGAAAATACAAGAATCATTCCTGTTGTAGAAAAACATGCGAAGAAGCAAGTCGAAACCCTAACACAATCAAAATGGGACAGACGAGCAATGACTGTGAGTGATATTTTTCAACAGGATGTGAGACTAATTTCTATGATACTTGGCTACAAATTCTTCTACAGAAGTAGACCTAATTTGGTATCAGCAAGAGTTATCATGATGGCATATAGAATGGTGAAAGAAAATGTCAAGTATAACCTATGTGAAGTGTTAGCACAACAATTTATGGAGAATGTAAAACTGATAAAGAAAGACAGATCAAAGACCTTCAGATTTGGCTCACTATTGGTACATATTTTCATACACACTGAACACAGATTTCTAGGCATGCACCCTAGTGGTTGGACAACAGGGATACCTACTGGTATTTATATTTCACAGAGCTACAAAATACATAACATGACATGGGTTGATGGTGAATTATTTGGCATGATCAAAATTCTTCAGAGACAGATGAAAGGTAGATACATGATACCTGAAGACATAGTTGAGAATTACAAGGATACAATTTTTTTCATGGTTGAAACTGATTGTATGCTTTGAGGCAGTCACACCAGGGAAGAAATGGTGTTACCCTATGGGATATGAGGTAAGTTCAGAAGTACTGACTATGCAATTTGAACATGTTCTTGCATCTGAGATTGATACATCTAAAGAAAGATGGGGAACCTATAAGGAGAAATATACTAAGGTAAGAGAGGAAAAAACCAGAGGACTAAGGAAAAGGAAAATTGACAACATTGTGCATGAATGTGGTTTTAAGGCAGGACTGCCAGAGGAAGAGTTGAAGGTAGTAAAAAGGAAAATGGCAAAACGATCATCTGGATTGTCAAGTGCTAGTACTTCAGACCTTCCACATCCTAAAGTTGTGATGACAAATATTGCACCTACTACATACATTAATGTAGACACCTCCTCTCCACCACAACAGACATCACAAGATGAAAATATTACTCCTAGAGTAAGCACTAGATCTGGAAGATAGACACCACCCAAGGAACCAAGCACTAAGAGAGAAGAGAAGAAAATTGAAAGTGAGAAACACATATGGAAACCTGACTTAAAGATGATTGACAAGAGAGCCATTGAGAAAGGGAAGCTAGTTTATATAAACAAATACTATGACAGGTATGAGGAGACTGATAAACTCAAGATTGAAGATGTTGTACTTAATCATTTACTTGTTTTCAAGATGACTCTATTGGAAATTGAGGGTAGTGTACCTGAAGAATTATATGGGAGATTGGAGACTAGGAAACAACTAGCACAGATTGAGGATGAAACCATCAGAAATTAGGAAATTGATAATATGCTACCTGTGATATCTATACAAGAAAGAGACAAAATATTCAAAGAATTGAAACCTTTATTAAGAACAAAGATTAGACTACTGAAAATTATGGCAAGAAAATATGATTAAATCATTGAGAGACTCAGAAAGCACTAGAGAAAATATTAATGAACACTACTCCTGAGAAGAATCCACTTCCTAAAACTACTTTGCCTACACCCTTAGGAATAGGAGAGAGTTTGAAACTAGCTGAGGCAAGTGCTGAGAAGAGCGAAGTTGATACACAACCACATTTCTATGTTTTTGGTGTACCTGTGTCACTTGAAACCTCAGATGATGAGAAGGACCCTTTTGAAGGAAACTTTGACAATGCTATGACTGAAAATGAAGAATAAAAGGATGAATAATGCAAAGAGGAAGAACAAAGAGAAGCAATACAGGATGGATAGAAAGGACATGAAGAAAAAGATGAAACCAAAATTGAGGTAAATACATCTTCTATTTCATTGTTGGCAAGGAAAGACAATCCAAAAGATGTTGATGTTGATTGCATGGATGAGGATGAACTAGTAAAATTGGCTTTTACTGCACTTACTAAAGCCAAGGAGAGATCAGAGCAAAAATCTAACAAAAAGGATAAGGTAATAACCAGAGCAATTGATACTGTGAACAAATTTCTTCCAGTACCTATTTTTTTCCAGCACAAAGATGATATTGAAAACCCAAAGATAACACTTGATGAATTTGATGGTTATTATGAGAACTTGATAAAGTTTGCAGAAGAGAAGGTAGCAAAGAACTACTCGAAGAAGAAGCTATTTGAATTTTTCAAGTCTATCTCATGGGACTTGAGCATTTGAAAACTACTACTGCAAATGCTAAGAGTTGCATTTCACATGGAAGGAAACTATTTAGTTATTGCATGAATCCTATCAGGCATGTTCAGAACATTGTAGACATTATTGCCAAGGACAGGGAAACCTTGAATAGTATGATAGACAGTTGTGATACCTCTTCACAAACTACAATGGGATTGGAAAAATAAGTAACAAGAATTTTGGCAAAACTAGATGTATTGGATATTGAGAAAGGGAGAGTACTAACCATATTCAATTTTCTGAAGAGTTTAATCACTCCTAAGCTATCTATAATTGAAGCACACTTATCAGACATGGAGAAGACTGTGGATTCATTGACTAACTCTATTCCTACAGAGTTGAAATATGTAGAGACTGCATCATTTGCATTGAATGGACTAATTCATGTTAGTCAACTATTGCTTAAGTCATGGAGTACAAAAGTGAAGATCTTGGAAGACTCCTTTCAAGATATTCTGAAATTGGTGAGCAAGCACTAATCCTTTTACTTTGTATGCACCTTTGTCATTGTTGTCAAAGGGGGAGAAGAGAAGAAAAATGAATGGGAGAAGAGAAGGAAAATGAATAAGGAGAAGGAGAAGATAATATATAAGGGAAGAAGAGAAAAACAAAATATAGAAAGAAGGAGAGACAGTTTTGTTTTGTTGGAACACTTAGTAATTTTTTTGTTAAGTGTTGCCATCAATGCCAAAGGGAGAGATTGTTGGAAAGTGATCAATTTTGTGTATTATGATTCACTTTTGGCTGTCATTTATGGAAACACATTTGGGTTATAGATCAATTCCTATAAAGTTAATTTTTGGTGACTCTGAAATCACTAAGTACAAAAGTAGAGATACAGAGGTATTTTGGGTATCAAAGATCGAGATCGATGAGTTAAGGAAAGCGAGATTAGAGGAAGATAGTATGGAGTATGTGTGACCTCCACCTAAGATAGATTTTTTTTGGTAATTTTTACAAAAATTTAGAGAGATCTGAAGACAGACAAACAACAATAGAACAGTGATACAAAGCAACTAGATAGAAGCAATGATTCAAAGAGTATGACATGGACTCCTAGAAATCGGAGTTAGATTATGATTGTTGATAACCTATACTTTGATTATGTAAGAGCGTCAACTATGCTTTTGATATTTTTTATATTAAATGTATTTTGTATTGAGAGCTGACTATGTAATATTCATATTGAGAGCCGACTTGGTAAAGAAGAAATGTATATATGTAAGATATTTTTGTTGAATGAAGGATGATGATGATGGATGGATGTATGGTATGTTTTTGAGGAGATATGAATGGTAGAGTAGAGGATGATAGAGATCATTGATGATCTATGAACAAGAACTATCTAAGCATTAGAGATGCTTGCTTTTCTCATTACTAAGAACATTTTGTAACAAAATTATATTGTAAGAGCTGTATGCGTAGTTGGCCCCTAACAGGGTGTTGTATACATTTAATAGGTTTGTTATTCCTTTAACAAGGAAATGTACTATGTAATATACAGATCCTAACAGGGATAGGTCTCCTAACAGGGAAACTATACTTTAGTGCATGCTTGTGGGTACCATCCTCACCAGGGTTTTCCCTTGGCCACAGTTTCCTCGACAACAAATTATGGTGTTATGAGTACTGTGTTATTTGCTTATGTTCTTTTCATTTATGCAAGCATATGGTTAATGTTTAATTGGTTGAAATTTTTTAATATGTGCTGTAATATTGATTCACCCCCCCTCTCAGTATTACCTAATCCTAACAATTTTTACCTATGTATTCCATCCAAGTATATACAATACAAGAACTGAGATCCATTCCTCAGATGACTATTTCACTGGATGCTACTATTGGTAAGTTGATTTTTTTTGAGCTTAAAAATTTTGATAATAGTTTACCTACAACTGCTAGGATTGAGTCTGCATTTAAATCATCTTTGAAGATTGGAAGTTCTAGGGAGTCTAGACCTAGTGATGGATATGCAAGTAGTGCTAGTGAAAGATTCTATAATTGCAAGAGTGAGTTAGAAGAACTGTATGTTGAAGATGAAGCAAATTGAAGCTCTACTAGCTAGAAGACTACAAAGAGGTAAAGGAAAGTACCGAGGTGAGCTATATTTGAAATGTTTTAAATGTAACAAGATGAAGACATATTTTTACCATTATTAGGAGAGGAAAATAGTTTTGAAACCGTCGGTATCACCAACACCAAAAGATAGGGTTAGAAAAAATAGACAGAGAAGTTCAAGCAAACCCGATGACACAGTGCAAACCAAATATGTTACAAGGGAACCTGACAAAGGAACCCAAAAATCAGAATACAGTGCAACCTGACAGAATAGAAGATGGAGGAACCTGACATACCAAAGAGAAACACAAGCACCAATCTATCGAGAGATAGTTAGAATCCTGAGAAAAGTGGATCTGACTTCCACGTTAGATAAAACACTTGTGTTTTATATTTAGATTTTCTATTAGCTTTAAATCCATTTCTTGAGGGACAATAAATGTAATTGTAATTTTTTAAATCAGTATAACTGATTGAAAACATGCAAACTAGGAGGTCAAGGTCAAGTTGTAAACCTTTGATCATAGAGTCATCATTGTAATACGTGAAACTTAGTTAGGTCAAAATCATTGTATAAATAGATATGTAATCTATTAAAACACGTGTGTGATGATGATTGTAGCTGAGGAGGACATCTATGGATCAAACTAAGAGTTTCAAGAAGAAGAACAACAAAAGATGAATTAGGTTATCAAGAACCAGATTCAAGGCTACCGAGCAACAAAGGTATTGATCAATCACAATAGGTGATACAATATACATGTAATATTTATTGGATCTATAATCAACAATTGTAGATTGCATATACTCAGGTCATTGAATATTTTTGACTACATTCTAACAAGTGTAGAAAATAGAAGAAATCCTTGTGAAAGGTGGATTTAACAATCCTTTGTAAATATCTTAATCGAGTGTACACTAAATAGTTTTGCTAAAGCTCTTAATAGAGTAGACCTTAACCAGTCTCTACATAACACTCCTAATAGGATAGATCATCAGAAGTGATCAAAATGGTAAGCCTTAACCAACCCCTTCCATTCTGAAGATAGTGAAGCTTTGTGGGTTTCATCCCCACCATAGTTTTTACCTTCTAATAGGGGTTTTCTGTGCTACCAAATCTTGTGTCACGTGTCTATACATTTCATGAATGTTTCTATGAATGTTTTACATGCTTAGTGAGTTAATGATTTGATATAACATACACAAAGGTAGAATAACATACATGTGGATGGTAATAAAATTGATTACATAAAGGATTAAGGTTAAGTGATAAAAGTTTTGAGGGCACTGATTCACCCCTCCCCTCTCAGTACACCATTCCATTATTTCCAACACAATATTGGACACATTGCTTCTAGATACCCTAAAAATGATAGTGATGAGAAGAAAGACAATCGAGATGATAAAAAAAGAGAAAATAGATTCATGAGACTCTAATATTTCAAAAATAAAGGTAAAAAGTCATGTCATATTTCTAATGAAGGACTAATCGATGATGAAACAAATGATGATGACGGTGAAGAAGTTGTAGATGTTGTCATCAAGGATAATTATGATGAAGAAAAGAAAGAAGAAAAATCCCTACTATCACATGTCAACAAGAATGATACCTAGATTATAGATAGTGGGTGTTCACACCATATGACTGGTGATACACTTAAGTTCACTACTATGGAAGACCGTGATGGAGTATATGTTAGATTCAGTAATGATGTTGCATATCCTATGAAAGGTAAAGGTTCTATAATTCTGTTGAACAATACCAGACGTGATGATGTATATTGGGTTGAAGGACTAAAGTACAATTTGTTGAGTGTGGCATAGGTAAGCAATACATGAAACAATTACAATTTTAGTATGGAAAGATAAGAGTATTTGATTAGAAAGGAAGTCTGATTGCCACTGGAAAAAAATCTAAAGGTAACCTATTTTACCTTGATACATCTACTAAGATTTGTTTATATGCTAAAGTTGAAGATGCATGGTTATGGCACAAGAGGTTATGTTAGGTAAATTTTTACAATCTAATTAAAGTGAGAAAAATGAATACAGTTAGAGGTCTACCAAGATTGGAGAAACCTGAGAATGTCATGTGCAAAGAATGTCAAGTTGGAAAAATGACTAAGTCAAGTTTTACAAGTAAGTCTTATGTTACAAAAATAATTTTGGACTTAGTGCACAATGACCTATGTGGATCGATGATAAAAAAAATCTACTATGGTGATGGATATTTCATTTTGTTTGTTGATGATTATTCTAGAATGGCGTCTATCATGTTTTTAAAATAAAAATATGAAGCTTTCCAAATGTTTAAGTGGTACAAGGAAAGAGTTCAAAATTAAACTGGAAGAAAATTGAAGTGTTTGAGATCTGATAGAGGAGGAGAGTTTACTTATGAGTTACACTCTTTTGCAATGAACATGGGGATAAAGAGAAAAATGTCTACACTGAGGACACCACAACAGAATGATATAGATGAAAGGAGAAATATATCCATTGTGGATTGTGCAAGAACACTGATGATTGAGAAAGGTATTTCTCAAACTTATTGGAGAGAAGTAGTTAGCACTGTTGCTTATACACTTATTCGAGTACAATTGAAGAAAGTTACAAACAAGACTCCATATGAGATTTGGTATGATCACAAACCAAATGTAAGTTATTTCAAAGTTTTTGGAAGTAGATGCTATATTCTTAAAGATGCTAGAGATGGTAAGTTTGATTCCAAAGGAGATGAAGGAATATTCTACAAAGAGAAAAGATTACAAATGTTTGAACAAACATACTAACAAGATTGTGGAAAGTGCAAATGTGAGAATTGATGAATTTGCAGAGAGAAATGATGAGGAAAACAAGAAGGAACCTGATGACTATCAAAGAATTTTATATGTTCAACCTGATGTTCCTAATACCTTATCGAAAGCACAAACCGAGGAGGAAGTTGAACACATAGAACTAAACCTGAATGATGGAAATGAATTTCTACCGACTACCGAGACTATTCTAGCCAAGTATGTGAGGAGACACCACTCACCAAGAAAGATAATTGGAAACAAGAATGATGGAATTATGACAAGAAGCAAGGTAAGAGACAATACATGCTTAATTTATGAATTAGAACCAAGAAGAGTAAATGATGCATTGGAGAATGAATACCGGGTTAAAGCTATGAAAAAAGAGATAGATAAGATTGTAAAGAATAACACACACACTTTAGTGCCAATACCTAAAGACAAAAATGTTATTGGTACAAAGTAGATTTTTAGGAATAAATTGAATGAGCATGGAGATATAATAAGAAACAAAACAAGACTAGTTTTCAAGGGGTATGCACAAGAAGAAGGAATTGACTATGGTGAAACTTTTGTACTTGTTGCTAGATTGGAGTTAGAATTCTACTAGCATATGCAACTTACAAACGATTTAAAGTCTATCAAATGGATGTCAAGTCTGCATTTCTTAATGTTATTCTTGAAGAAGAAGTTTATATAGAACAACTTGAAGTATTTTTTGAGAATACTAACAAGGACATGGTATGCAAACTACACAAGGCACTATATGGTTTGAAACAAGAACCCCAAGCTTGGTATGAAAGATTACATGCATATCTAATAAAGATTGGATTTCAAAGAACAAGTGACAACAATAATGTGTATCTTAAATCTGATAGTAATAATAATATTTTGATTGCCGACATATTTGTCGATGACACTATTTTTGGAGGCAATAACACATTATGCAGATCTTTTGCTGAAGAGATGAGAAAGGAATTTGAGATGTCCATGATAGGGGAGATAAAATTCTTTCTTGGAGTACATATTCATCAAGTCAAGGATGGGATCTATATTACACAATCAAAGTATATCAAGGAGATCCTAAATATTTTTGGGATGGAAGACTCAAGGCCAGTAGGAACACCGATGGTCACTGGTTGCAAGTTATCAAAGGAATATGAGTCAAAGGAAGTAAATGAGACACTCTACTGATCAATGATTGGTAAGCTACAATATGTTGTATATAGAAGACCTAATATAGCTCATGCAATTGGTATTGTTGCAATATTTTCTGCCGATCCAAAGGAATCACACATGACTGCAGTTAAAAGAATATTTAGATATCTGAAAGGAGCCAAGGACTTTGGTCTACTATACAAGAAAGGAAGAAATTTTGAGGTCTACACTGATGTTGATTAGGCCGGAAACATTGATGATAGAAAAAGTCAAAGTGGAGGAGCTTTCTTTTTAGGAGAAAGATTAGTAACATGGTTGAGTAAGAAACAAAGTTGTATATCACAGTCTACTGCCAAGGCTGAATATGTTTCTACAACTATGAATTGTGCAAACATTGTATGGATCAAACATCTACTTGAAGGTATGGAAAAAAAGAGGAGATTACCAATCTAGTTACTATTTTCTGTGATAATACAAGTGCTATAAACATATCAAAGAATCCGGTGATGCATTCTAAGACCAAGCACATTTCTATCAAGTATCATTACTTGAGAGAGAAAGTTCAAGACAAGCATGTGATTTTGGAGTATGTGAACTCAAAGGAGAAATTAGAAAATATATTCACTAAGCCACTACCGAAGGATGATTTTGAGTATCTCCAAGGTAAATTAGGGGTCCTACTCCTATCCAACATTCACTAGAGCATGATGCATGCTGCACAATTCAAGGACTTAATAGAATATCTATTTTGTGAGTTGATGCTAGTGTTCACACTTTAGGTGTTGCCTGAAGTGTAAATTAATTATGTATACAATGAGTTATTAGTACATGCAAGGTATGATCCAATGCCTGAACAATTTTTGAGGAGTATGAAACTTTGACATTTTTGTCAAAGAGGGAGAATGAATAATTGATGAATACAGAGAAAGAGGGAGAATGATTGATTGAAATAATTGATGAATATAGAGAAAGAAGGAGAATGACTAATTGAATGAACAAAAAGAGAGAGAATATGCATAAAGATGTTAAGAGAGAATGAAAACATAGAGAGAACAAGATCAAACAATTTAGAGGGAGTAAAGAAAAAACAAAGATGTTAGAGTATGCCATCATCAATTGATAGTATTTCCATCAATGCCAAAGAGGGAGATTGTTACTCAACTGATGGAGATGATGATGAAGACGAAAATAAGAGGTATACAAGATTGTAGAAAGGATTAGACCAGTTGTTATTTTTTATTGATGTTAAGCAATTGATTTCTGGTTCATATTGAATTGCCATATCTTTCGGAGTTGATTTAATCAGGCAAGTTAATAAAGATCAGACAATGATAAGTTCATCTTGAGATAATTGGTTTCTACTTTATCAAGTCGGTAAAGAAGATTGGGAAAGTTGGTAAGACTAAAGAGTTAAGATTACCGAGAAGAAATAAGTCTGTCGGTAAAGGGTTATGTTAATCGGTCAAGACACTGAGACATTGAGGCACCGAGCAGTGCATGTTAGTCATCGAACTAAGAGTTAGTTTCCTAGCATAACAGATATTAGAAACAAGGATAATAACACATTTAATGGCGAGCCACAATAATCTGGAAGATTCCAAGAATGAAGAAGAAGTTAGTTACAAGATCTAGGCATAGGAAAATTCAAGGAAGAGATATATGGTATAGATTAAGCGGAAAAAGCGGAGGTTTTACTTCCAAAAAAAGTGCAAGTTCTGAGGTGATGCCGAAGCGGTTAACCAAGTTTCAAGTTCACTAAATCAGTTCAAAAAGTTGATCTAATGGCTGAGTGTGATTGAAGGAAAACCTAATCAAGGAGATTAAGAGGAAAAAACAAAGTCTATTTTAAGGATGAATTTGAATAACACAGAGCTGGAAAGTTGAAGTGTTGAAGCACTATCGAGTGAAGTAGTGAAGAGAAAAGAAGTGTAAATCTGAGTCTAAATCAGAGATTGATGAAGTATTGATGCCAGCAGTCAGAGAGTGCATAAGAGATCTGATTAAGAAAGAGGTAGTTGCAGTTTTATAGATCATGTAATACACTGTTAGTTATTTACATTTGTAACAGAGAAACCTCTTAATCAAGTGGACTTAACAGTTTTATTGTAAAATCCTTGAGAAAGGTTACATTCCAAAAGAGTGTTCAAAGCCCTCTAACCAGGCCACTCCTAACAGGGTGAAGATCTTAACGAGTCCTAGGTAAATCTCCTAACAGGGTCACATATAACAATGTGTATAGGAATCTTTAATAAGATTGGATTTTAATCGAGCATACTTCAGAAGAACATTTTCATTTGTGGGTGAAAATTCCCACAGAGGTTTTTCCCAAATTGAGTTTCCTGGTTAAATCTGGTGTTAAATGTGTTGAATGTTTCATGTGAATGATATTTACCATTTATGAAAATTACTGTTTGAGTTATTGAAGTTATTTGGTGATTCAGTTGCTGCTGTTGTTTATCCTACCGAGTTGAGTTTTAAAGTTTAAAGTATCATAGTTTTTTGATTCACCTCCCCTCTTAGTAATCCAACATAATCATCACATTGTAATCCTTCAATAGACAATTATATATCATATTTTTATGCACTTGAAAAATGTTTTATTACAGTATTACCTTCTCATCATTCCTTTCTTTGCATCGAATCACTATTGATTCTTTTCTTGTAATATATTCTATGTATTTAGCTTCCTCATTTCTTATCTAGAGCTATTGAATTTCTCAATATATAAATGATATGTGCTAACCATGGTCGCAAGTCCTCATTAATCTACAAAACCAATATGTCAAGGGATTCGTTTGCAACCAAAAAACATGTAACACATCTATAAATATAAATCTTTCTAATCAACAAATACATGTAAATATACCACAAAAATTACATGTGGAGGAACAATTTTGAGAGAAAAATCCACCATTATTATATGAATGATATGTGATGGCCATGGTTCCAAGCATTCATGAATGATATTCTATTATGACTAGAAAATATGTAACACTTTTAAGAAAGATAATTCTTCCAAATCAACAAATATGTGTAAAAAAATGACTAAATTTGATTGGAGAAACAATCTTAAGCAAAAAAATTTCCACAACTAAAAAGATATTGAATCTATACTAATAAAAAAAAAATCCAATCTACTCCATCTTAATTCATGTACAATCCATCAATAAAAATTAAAATATTAATTCACGTACAATCCATCATAAAATCCATCACTAAAAATAAAATATTAATTCACTTACAATCCATCACTTCAAAACATTGAATTTATATAAATTAAGCATAAATCATATCAACAGTATAATCCATTCAAACCTTTTCAATATAATGATATTTTAGAAATAAAATATTATTTCACTTGGAATCCATCATAAAGCAACTGTCTGTAACAAATTAAAAACCATAAACTATTTAGAAAATAGTGGCGAAAATAATGGGCCCAAAAATAGATGTTCCTCTTCAACGTAAAAAATTCCAATGCCAAGTATTCATGAAGAACAGACGTAGAAATAGTATATAACTACCGTGAGGAAATTCCAATGCCAAGTATTCAATTTGACCCATGTGTGTGCTACGATTTTAACAAAACCCAACGAAGTTGCTCAGAGATGCTTCCTTGAAATGGTCTACAATGAAGTTTTGCACAATGATGTGAAGGCTGCTATTATGCTTCAAATTAGTAAAATGAGGGAAAATGAGAGCACTCTTGATGGGACTGTATTGAAGAGTGTTATGTGTATGCTGTGGGATTTTGGGATGGACTATTATAAAAATCTTGAGTTGGGAATTTATGAAAGTACCCACACATACTATTCCCAAAGGGATGATTCATGGATATGTGAGTATTCTTGTCTGGACTACTTGAGGAAGGTTGTTGGATATTTAAGATTGGAAAAAGAAACAATTGCTGTGTATTGTGTGCATGAGAGTAGCCAAACTAGTTATGTAGAAATGGTAGAAAATGAACTTCTTGGCAAGCATGATAGCCAACTTTTGAAGGAAGATTTAGACTGTCATCATCCATTGCTGAGAAATGACAAGATGGATGATCTTTTAGACATGTTTAAGTTGTTTTCTGGAATAGATGGAGGGATTCAGATCATGGCCAAGATATTTAGACAGTATGTTATTAGGAATGGTACATCATTGGTGAAACATGGAGGACAAATGGTGGTAGAGGCAATAATAAAGGCAAATCATGAGAAGGAAGTGATTGCAAGTGAAAATGATCATTTTATGAGGAGTGTTATCCAATTGCATCATTAATACTCTCAATGTGTGGAGGAGAATTATATGAACCACTGCCTTTCCAAAATCGCACTCATGGCAATATTTTAGAGTTTTTGCAATGAAAAAGTTGCAGGAAACAATATTTGGGAATTGTTGGTCATATTATGTGACAATATATTGTCAAATAGAAACATGACATATCCAGATGTTGAAGATGCCCTTGAGAAGGTTTCAAAGATCTTTCCCTTCTTCTATGACAAATACATGACTGCAGAGTTTTATAGGAAGAAGCTAGCAGATAGGATTTTGTTCCAAAAAAGCTCAAATACTGATTATGAAAAAAACATGTTAGCTAAGTTGAAGTTTGAGTGTGGAAGACAATTTACATCTAAAATGGAGGGCATGGTTAGTTATTGGGCATTGGCAATGAAAACTTAATCAGATTTTGAGGAATACCTCAGTCCAAATCCTCTTAATCCTCTTCCTGAAATAGAATTCTCTGTTACAATTTTGACATCTAGATTCTGGCCAAGCTACAATTCACCTGATTCACTTGTGCTTCCTATTGAAAGGGTAACACACTTAGAGTAATTAAATGAGTTCTATATAATAGAAAACATGAACAAAAAACTAACATGGAAACTTGCTCTGGGAAGATGCATTATTATTGGAAGATTTGATGAAGGAAAAATTCAAATAGTTGGAACAACTTGTCAAGCAAGTGCACTATTGTTGTTCAATGCAACTGAGAGTCTAAGTTTGTCAGAAGTTAAATCCCAGTTGAATATGAAAGTTAAAGATACAGTTGCATTGTTGAATTCTATTGCATGTTCAAAATACAAAATTCTGAGTAAAATTCCAGATACACAATCTGTGATAGAAACAGATTGTTTTAAATTCAATGCAGAATTTTCTAATAAAAAGGGGAAAATCAGACTTCCAGCACCAACAACCAAGGTATAAGAAAATTATAGGAAGATTGTGTTTCAAGATAGACATCATGTAATTGATGCTTTGATTGTAAGAATCATGAAGAGGAGATAAAAAATATCTCATAAGAAATTAGTGATGCAATGCATTAAGCAGGTTAAAGACATGCTCAAGCCAGATATGAAAGAAATTAAAAAGAGAATCAAAATTCTCATCGATAGGGAATACATGGAGAGAGATAAGAAAATCCGACAATGTACAATTATGTGTCTTGACATTGGTTCAGAAAAAAGGCCAATTAGATATTTCTAGATTTGATACTTCCCAATTTATTATACAATTTATTTTGGTAATGAATTGTTCATTAATCCTCTACTTTTCTTTTCTCTAGGCCATCAAATAAATCCATATGCTACAATTTCTAAATAATATTTGTTGATTGTAAAGTGCACAATGTTCAATCTGTGTTCTTCTGATTACAAACTGCACATTGTCTTCTTCTCACTACAATACAGTGATGATGCTACTGTAAGATAGAGTCTACGTCCTTTACAAAATCTAAAAATATCAAATAAAAATAAGAACAATGCTTAATTTTTTTATATAAATAAATAAAGTAAAAATCTTAAAAATTATCTATTGAACTATTAGAGTCAGCTTTACTGATCATATTGGGCAGAACCACAAAATCATGAGTTAAAAAAATGAACTTTACAATTGGTTTTTGTAAAGATATTTTCAGGGTGGTTTTGAGTGTTTATACACTTCAATTCTATTTCTTTTTACTTAACCATTATAATAATTATATAAAATGAGATTTTTGGAGAGTACAATCCAAAGCAATGGATCTTACATATTTAATGTGTAGTATTAATTTTTTTTTCTTATTTCTAAAGAGTTTTTAGAAAGACAGAGGAACAATTAAGTCAATTTTTTTTTGATGAATAAGGGACCAAAGCCGAGATAAAATTTATTAATTGTAATAAATGTACATAGAACCTAGTTCAAGAGCATACCGGGAGGAAAGAACCAACAAGAAAACCTCCGATCATAGCCCAAACAACCTAAAACTAAAGAAAACTTATCTCAAATAACATCTAGCCAATGCCAAATCTGAAGAACTTTATCTAGGAATCCTCTAGATGCCACAAGATTCAAAAGTGCTGATGAGAGACCAAGGACACCAAAGATTCTGGCTCTTGTGAGTCTAAGAAGATTGAAACACTCATAACTACCTAAGACTGGAGGAGAATAATATGCTTTGTTGTCTAAGTCCTCAAGGGTCTCCTAGCTCTCCTCTACCTTGTCAGCACCTCATGACGACTTTACATCTTTCGATGAAGGGGAAGAAAAAAGAGTAGTTTTCTCAAAATGAATGTTTAAAGAATTTTCCTTCCGCTCCCAGCTTTTCCATTTCATTTGCTACAAATTTTCCTTCCCTATAAATGTGGTTAATGGTCACTTGCTCAAAATTGGCCAAGAGGGTTAAGATAACATCCAGAACTGATTGGAGTCTCTAATTAGCCCGGTCAATTTTGATCTAGCTGCATTGATAGTAATGAGAGAGCCTCCTTCAATTTATACCTTAGTTAAGTTAAGCTCTTTGCAAGGACAACCCTAAAAGAGGCACTTTGAATTCTACCATGTTGTTAGTGTCTTCATCTAATGGTTTGGCCAATTTGGCCAAAATTAAACCAGTGTCTGAATGGATTACGCAACCAGCTCCTGATGGGCCCGGGTTACCTTTGGAGGCCCTGTCAAAGTTTATTTTATACCATCCACTACTGGGAGGAGACCAAACACAATTTGTGTTGGGAGGAGACCAAACACAAATTGTTGTCCTCCTCGACCTAAGGTCTGGGGGGGCCTAAAGACCAAACCACTCCTTAAGCATGCAATCATCCCAACCAATATAAAACTTTGAAGATGAGCATTGGGCTTTGATTTTGGAGTTCATAGTTTCCACTATTGATGTTTCAATTTTGTTTAAGAAAGAGTCCTTATTTAGTGATTTCCCTTGAAAAACTCGCATGTTATGTTCCTTCCAAAGTTCCCAAATGGGTATTGAGGGGGAAAAAATCCATAGATTCCCACATAAAATCTCCTTAACTAAAAGGGGCCAGGATCTGAATAATGATAAAATGTCATGGGGAAGCGCCGACCTCCATCTAGGCTTTGCGCATAACTATTGCCAACATTCCAAAAAAAATGGGCAATTCAAAAGAAGATGGTTTACATCCTCATAATTTTAATAACATAAAGAGAAAATAGATGGACCTTGATAACCTAGTTTTTTGAACCAATCTACTGTTAGTATCCTTCCTTGAAGAGCTTCCGAAGAAAAAACTCCCTCTTTTGGCAAGCAATTTTTGTTCCAACAAAGATGGGTTGGTAAGTCCAGTTTGGCCAAACTTTTCTCTTTAGATGCTATCTTATATCCTTCTTTCGCACTATAATTACCTGATTTGCAGCCATTCCAAATTGATTCATCTTTGCCTTGTTGAAGAACAAAAAATCTATCTTTTAAAATGAGTTTAATGACTACAATCTCATCTTGATATAATCCTATATTTTCAAAACTCTTCCATTGCTAGTTACCTGTTAGATTTAGAATGGGGGCTGATATATAATCCTTAACATAAACCCCCCACTTCTGGGTGCATATACCTTTCAGTCTATCAACATCCATTAACTTATTGATGATTGGGTAGCCACCACAAGAGTCATCCCAAAATAATGCCTTGCTTCCATCCTTAATATTCCATGTTATATTATCCAGAATAATGCAACTAGACTTTGCCAAGAAATTCAAATTTCTAGAGCCCCTGAGAAAGTTTGAGATTCTTAATGCCTCCTCATTATTTAAATTTGGGAAATATTTCCCTTTCATAATCTTGACCCATTTCCTTTGACTTTCAAAGTGAAATTTCCAAAATAATTTTGCCCCTAGGGCTTGATTTTGATACATTTGGTTCTTGATTCTTGTTCCACCTAGTTCCACTGTATTGAATATTTTATCCCAAGATATAAGGAAATTTTTTTTTTGGTGTCTGTCCCCTGCCAAAAGAATTTTCTCAATTTAATTACCATCTCCAAGTGACCTCCTGCAGATAGTGAAATGCAAGACATCAGATAAATAGGAATGACAGAGAGAGTTCTCTTGAGCATTATTATTTTTCCTACCCAAGAGAGTCATTTTGATTTCTAGGACTCCATTTTCTTGTCTAATTTTTCCCCAATTGGTTTCCAAACTGAGGTGGATCTCAAAGATTTGTCAACTGGAACTCCCAAGTAGGTGCAGGGGAGGATGCCTTCCTTGAATCCCAAAGAATTCAAAATTTGTATTTGATTCTTTTTCTTAATGAAAAAGAAGAAGATATGAGATTTCTCTTTGTTTACTACTTGTCCTGAAGCATCAACATAGCATTGTAGAACCTTTTTAAATAGCAAGGCTTCCACTTTAGTTCCCTTTCCAAATAGAAGGGCATCATCTATGAACTGTTGGTGAGTGACTGGTTGAATTGAATAAGTGATTTCTACCCCCTTAAGGATACCTTGATTTTGGAATCTCCCAATCCTTTGCCCAAGTGCTTTAACCATGATTATGAAAAGGAAAGGGGATAGTGGGTCTCCTTTTCTTATTCCCCTAAAGTTCTCAAAGAATCCATACGACGATCCATTAATAAGAATTAGAGAATCTAGGAGAATAGATGCAGTAAAAAATCAAATTAATCCATGCTTTAGAAAATTAAAATCTGTCCAGACATTTTGATAGAAATCTCCAATCCACTTTATCATATGCTTTCTTGATGTCTAGCTTTATGAGCATGTTGGGATTCTTATTGATTTGAATAGAATGTATTGCTTCTTGAGCTATAATTACTCCATCAAATATAGATCTTCCTGGGACAAAACCCCTTTGTTCTTCTCTGATGATTTTCTCTAACACCCTCTTTGATCTGTTGGCCAATGTTTTGGAAAGCAACTTGTATATGGTGTTGCAAAGCAAATTTGGTTTGAACTCATCCAAGCATGTTGCGTTTTATTTCTTAGGAATGAGAACTAAGAAAGTATTGTTGATCTCCCTTAGAAATCTGCAAGAGGATCTAGTTGCCTCCAGTGCATTTGTCAATTCCAATCCCACAATCGACCAACAACGCTGGAAGAAACTCGATGAGAAACGGTTAGGACCAGGAGATTTATCACGTGCCATTTGGTTCAAATATTTATGGATTTCATCATCTGTGAATTTAGTCGACAACATCTGATTATCATCCTAAGAAATTAGTTGAGGGATGTCTTATAACATCTCATTATGAGAGTAGAATTCAAGTACTTCAAAGTTGTTTAACACAATTATGAAATAATCCACTATTTCTCTTTCTATTTCCTTTTGCTCCTCTATAACACCACCATCTTCCATAGAGATTCTATGTATTCTGTTCACACTTATTCTCTGTTTTGTACTGTTGTGGAAATACTTTGTATTTTTATCTCCTTCATCTAGCCATGTTTACCTATATTTTTGCCTCCATAATGTCTCTTCTTTGGCAAGACTATCCTCATAATCTTTCAGTAGCTCCTTCTCCATATTGAGAATATTGAGATCCATACCTTGTTGGATGATCACTTCTTTTAATTCTTTAATCTTCTGTTCTATCTTAGCTTTTGAGAGGAATATATTCTTGAAATGATTCTTATTACATTCTAAAAAATTTATCTAGAGGCATTTAATTATGATATAAAACATATCAACTTAGATACCTTAACCCGCCAACCTTTCCACTGTTTTTATATTAATGGAAGAAAATATTTATCCTTTAACCACATGTTTTCAAATTTGAAAGGGAAAGATATTGGTTTGCCTTCTCCTAGGATATCCAAATGAATAGGATAGTGATTTGACCCGGATGATGGAGAAATTGCAGCCTTGAAACCATACTGAAAGTCAGACAACTCACCTTTGAAGAAGAATCTTTCTAACTTTTCTGCTATATTATTAAAACCTTCTCTTGTGTTGTTCCATGTAAACGATCCATTCTCTGTTTGTATTTCCATTAACTTCTCCTTCGACACCCAATTTTTGAATTGAACTTGGTGTTGGCTTTCTCTTTAATTCCCCCCATTTTCTAACTGATGCAATATGGCGTTGAAGTCCCCTCCAATAATGAAATTTTTATCTGGCCCTGCTAAAAAGAAGTTGCTGATCTCCTCCCATACCTCTTGTTTTTTATTGGCTTGGATCAGACCATAGATATTGATTAAGACAATGTTTAGTTTTGAGTAGAGACTACCCATGATAACCCCCAACCAGTTGGAGTTTTTTGTTACTCCTGAAAAGAACACCTTTTTGGGATTCCAAATTACTACTAAACCACCCAAGGAACCAATAGCCTCCACTGATTCCACCTTCCAACCACCCAAATCAATCACGAACTGCTCCATGTGTTGAGTGTCCATTTTGGTTTACTAAAATAGTACAATGCTAGCCTTAAGTGTAAATAAACAATGTTTAACCAAAATTTTTTTGTTAGGGGCCCCTAACATTCCATGTTATAACTCTCATTGTGACCTAAGAAGGCTCTTCCCCTTCCCAACATTCAAGAAAGAAGTAATTTTTGTTTGATCTGAATCTTTCCCATATTTTTCCCTAAGAGTAGCCAATGATTTGCGACCCTTGCCTTGTTTCCTTTTAACTCCACAGTCTGGATAGATTTTGTTGAGTTCCTATTTTTGGAAGCCCAAGCCACCAGGAGGAACATGATCTATTGATGATTTAGTTTTGGCTCCAAGATCATAAGGGATCAATGTTTTGTCATGGTCCTCCTCCCCAAAAAGTGTAAACATGTCATCATACTCCACCTCTTCATCCCCAAATTTAGAATCTATAATTCTTTCCATGGAGGAAGAAGAAGAGGGAAGATCAACCCTAGTATTGTTTACTTGCAAGGTTGAGTTTTTTGAAAGGCAAAAAAATTGAAAAATTGCCTGTAGTTGAGGGGATAATTCATGATCTTGATTACTGTTGTTAGATGGGCCCTCCACCCAGTTCTCATTATCTACTTGCGTTTTTCTTCTCATTTTTTGTTAAAGGGGAAGGATCCCTCCCATTATCTTGTTTGTGGGGAGGTAATTATCCCCCACAGTCCTTTGAGATATTGATTTCCCTCTTTGATGCCCTTTGATAGGAAGAGAGAGAGATTTGACTTCTAGTTCTTTTTCTAATAATCTTACCAATTTTATGCAACCACTACCAATAAATTTTGGTATATTGAAAGAGGAATCAATCTTGACATTTTTTTCTTCTTCCATTTTTGCATTATATTCACCACTAGCAGTTTAAAAACATCATCCTTTTTCAAGGAAACCTTCTGCCTCTCAATCCCACTCATTCTTCTCTCCCTAACCGAATTCCAAAGATCAGAGAGTTTAGTTTGTAGCACATCATCTCCATCATATTTCTGAATGTATGGGGATAGCTCCTTATTCATTTGCACTTCACGATTTATGTCTTGTTCTTGTTGTAGATCATATGCCCTTTGTTCTTCTTGTATGACTTGGTCTGCAATCTCATATAACATTTTATCTTAAACCTCCTTCCACCATTGAGTAAGAAGTATCTCAGCTTGTCTGTGATTAAATCCCCGAATATGATGGTCATGTTTTGTATTAGGTTGAAGACCCCCCTTTGATCTAAGATCAATTGGAGACATCCTACTTTTATTGCAAGAATCTACCCCAAAATGACCCTCAAGCTTGCAAATCCCACTCCACAGCATGTTATCACCCTTGATTGTGATCACTTCAAGATGACCTTTATTAGTTATTCCCAATCGAGAAGTGATACCCCACTTCCATTTTGTAAAGTAATTGAGTGACTAGCCCAAGGAGAGTGAATAGAGTGATCATGCTGATGTAATAAATATAGAATTTTAGGAGTCATCTTGTAATAGAAAAACAATCTCCAAAATAAGATCCAAAGGATTAATGGAAAGTTCCCTTGAGATGCCTCCCTTGCATCCTCCTATATATCAATAGTGTAGGGCTAAGGTTGATATAATTCTGGAAACATCAATGTAGACCAACCTAGCAGTGAATGAGGAAACCCAGCAGGATCTTCCTGAATGATACGTGTCTTGACCCAGGATGGGTCTATATCTATTTCTTGGGGTTCAGAGGCAAGACCATTCTCCATAGATTCCTTTTCACTTGAATTTGAATATGCCAAAGGGACTGTTTGTGGAATAAGGTGATCGTAAGTGATCCTTTAGATCCAAAATCCTCCCTTTGCTATAATTTTGAGAGTTTGTGGCAGTTTAGATTCAAGGTTCATGATTAAATAGAGCTTTGGACTTGCTCTTCCCTTGTCCCACTGTACAATATAAAAATGGATGGAAATAATGATGGAGGGGTTTTGGTTTATTGTAATTGATTGTACATATAAAAATGTAAAGGGGATGAAAATAGAGATGTGTTTATTAAGAACACGTAATGTATTAAGCAAGGTTGATTGATTATCTTGAAATGTAATGTATTGATATGTAAATTGTCCTTTAAGTTGCCTAGAATGTATTGATTTCCTTAACCCTAATTGAATTGTATTGATTAAGTATTGCAATTGTGATTAAGGAGAAGATAAGATATTCCCTTTATCCTCAAATGCACAAATGGGAGATCTAAGTTGATCAACCCTAAGGAAGGGCTAATGCACAAATGAATCAACTATTTGGAAAGGAGAATAACAAGAGAGATACCTTAAATTATGTTAACTATATGTATAGAAATGATATATGACAGTAATTGAAGAAATAGGAGAAATGCACTAACCTTGAAATATTGCAGATCAAAGAATTCTATTTGCTGAGGTCTGTATTGAGTTTCTGGAAAAACTAACAGTTGATCCTGAACTGGAACGCAGAGACGAACAAAACACAGAAATTGTTTTCTATTCCGATGTCGTCTTATGAAAAAGGTCAACCTTGACCCACAAATGTCAACCCTAACCCAATAATGTCAACCCTAACCTGCACAAATCCAAAAGTGACTCTGTTCACACCGTCCGAAAGAAAGCCGAAAAGGGTATCCAGATCTAGGTTCAAATCCACTGCTCTGCACCTGTACCTGTAAGAAAAAGGAGATTGTTTGTTGTGGGGAAGGGGTTTGCCTTGGTTAAACCCAATTTTTGGAATTAACCTCAAATATATAATTGAAATTGCAGAAGTAAATAAAGCAAATGCATAAATTCACCTTGCTTGTGAAAGTCCTTGTGGCGGATTCGAATCCTTGAATCCACAAGTACACCTCAAAATTTGGAATGTAGAAAGGTAGGATGTATTCAATCTCTTGCTAATAGATCTCCAACACCAAGTCTTGAATGGGTTCTTGAATTTGGAATAGGCTTGGAAGAAGGTGGATGGAGAGATCACCAAAAGGGCACTTTGTAGCTTCAATCCTTCAATGG
>MU226364.1:1578349-1596282 GCA_018584345.1 Thuja plicata | reverse complement strand
GATTAACTTATGTTTAATGAAAGAAACAAGTTAGTGAAATTTACCTTGGTGCATTAAAATTAATGTAGATATTTTAAGCTCATAATTAAATGGATATCTTATGCATGTAAATAGTTTAGATAATGTTTCTTTAGTAGTGACGTTAGGGAACCTGTGAGGACTTAAGTTGAATAAATCTTGCATTCAAGTTGTAGAAAAGTATTTTATTTATTTATTTTTATTTTAGAGATATGAAGTACAATGGTGAATATTATTCTAGTTAAACAAAAAAAAAAATATTACTTGCATCTTATAGATATTTTATGTATTGTCCTCTCGGGTTGCCTGGCGGGGCGTTACACATGATTATCTGTATAAACTACAAATTCCCTTGGTAGGAGATAATTTCTCCACTTTTTGAGTGCTTGTACCATTGCATACAACTCCAAATCATATGTGGAGTACTTTTTCTCTGCTCCATTCAACTTCTCTGAGAAGAATGCCACATGGTGCCCCTCTTGACTCAACACTGCCCCAATGGCTAGTTTACTAGCATCACACTCCACCACAAATAACTGATTGAATTTTGGGAACCTAAGAGTAGGTAGTTTTTCTATCTTCTTCTTTAAAATTTCAAATCCTTTATCTGCTGCTTCTGTCCACTTGAGTTGGCATTTAATTCCTCCCTTTATAGTATTTAGTACTCGTGCACATACATGGCTAAAGTTTCTCACAAACTTCCTATAATAAGAGGCTAGTACATGAAAACTCCTAACATCTCCTATGGATCTAGGTGTTGGCCTTTCCAATATAGACTTGACCTTATCAAGATCCATCTTCATGCATGCATTAGAAACAAAAAATCCAAGGTACACTAATTCAGTTTTCAAAAAATCACATTTTTCTTGGTTGATCATCAGTTTATCTTGGTTTAGCCTCCTCAAAACCATTTCCAAATGCTTCATGTGCTCCTCCTTAGACCTGCTAAATATAAAAATTTCATCAAGATAAACAATTACAAATTTACCTATAAAGTTAGCTAGTACTTCATTCATGAGCCTCATGAATGTACTAGGTGCATTTGTCAGGCCAAAGGGCATTACAAGATACTCATACAACCCTTCATTTTTCTTGAAGGATGTATTCCACTCATCACCAGGCCTAACTCTAATTTGATGGTACCCTTTCAAATCCACCTTGGAGAAATAGCAAGAACCCCCTAAGTTGTCCAACAAATCCTCAATCTGGGGCATGGGAAATCTATACCTAATTGTAATATTATTAGTAGCCCTAGATTTAGTACACATCCTCCATTTTCCATCCTTCTTAGGTGCAAGGACAATTGGCACAGAACAAGGACTTTACCTGTTCCTTATAAGCCCTTTCTCTAGCAAATCTTGTATCTATTTAGCAATATTTGCATTCTGACTTGGAGTCCTTTTATATGCTACCTTGTTAGGTAAATTAGCTCCTGGTATTACGTCTATCTAATGACTCACATCCCTCATAGGTGGAAAAACACTAGGCAATCCATTATCCACTATCTCATGGTATTTCTCCAACAATTGTTGTACTTCTTGAGACATGTTGAATTTCTCCTTAGTCTCTTCTCTTGGCTTCACTATCACTACACAACAAACCCCTCTTTCCTTCTTCATGAATTCAAGAAACTCCTTTCCACTCATGAGCATCACACTAGTACGCACATGCTTCTCTTCATTAGGTTCTATCAAAGGATCAATTTAAAACTTCTTACCTTGCTTAGTGATTACATAGTTGTGCTTTTACCCATCATGAATGACCTTTACATCATATTTCCATTGACCTCCTAATAGGAGATGACATGCATCCATAGGAAATATGTCACATAACACTTTGTCTTTTTACTCTCCTATTTCAAACTCCACTAAAGTTTGTTCATCTGCCACTATCTGCTGACCCTTGTTTAGCCATGACACCTTGTGGTGTAGTGTGTGGTATCCTTTTAAGCTTTAGTTTGTCCACCATCTCAGTTTAAACTATGTTCTCTATGGAACCAAAATCCAATATCATCCTGCAAATCTTCCCATGTGACCGCCAAGTAGTTTTAAACAAACTCTTCCTTTGAGGTGGCTCTGCAATACTAGGAACTTTTAATACAATCCTTCTCAATATAAGATTTTCTCCATCCAATACTGGCACTGCCTTGGATATTGGTGAGGTGACACTTTGTGTGTCCTCTTCTTGTACTAACTGAGTTCTTCTTTCTCCCATGGATGAGGTGGAAGCTTTATCAAGACATCTTCCCATAGTATCGCCTACTTAGTTGCAATTGTAGCATCTGTCGGTGAAGACAAAATTAGCCCTACCTTGTGACTGAAACCTACCTCTTTGAGGTCCTCTTCCTCTGTATCCTTTCCTCTGAAATGAACCTCTGTACTGATTGCCTCCATTGTTGTCTATAGACTGAGTTTCTTCTGGTCTACTTGGGATTTAACCTCTTCCAAAGTTACTCCTGCCTCTGAATCCTCTATTTCCTTGACCTCTTTATTGGAAATCACTCCTCCTTTTAGCCTCTCTTCTGATCTCAATTCTAATTGAAATAATTTATGCATACTGTTAGGGGCCATCATACTGATCTCATCTTGTATTCCTTGCCTCAATCCATTGAGATACCTTGCTACCCTTTCTACCTCTTCTTCCTGTCTCCTTTCCCTTATGTTAAATTCCTCACTATAGGCACTTACTGTTAGCTCTTTTTGCCTTAGGTTCTATAACCTATGATATATTTGTATCTCATAATCAGTGGGTAGGAATTGTGCCCTTAATTTGATCTTCATCCTATCCCAATAGACTATTTATTCTTCCTAGTTGTTACCCTATCATCTTGCATCATATTCCACCAAACCAATGCTAATCCCTTGAGCCTAGCCTTGGCATAATTGAATCTCTTCTCCTCTGATACTTCTTTGTAATCAAATTGGTTATCTATGGCCTCTAGCTAATCTGGAAACTCTTTTCCATTCAAAATGCCACTATATTAAGGAATGTGTTCCATGCTATCTTTATTGATAGATTTGAAGGAATCCAAGAACACTATCTATTCCTTATCCATATCCAATTCTTTTCCTTTTCCAGATGTCTCTCCTATCTTGCTTTCATCCTCTTCCTCACTTTCATTTCCCCATTTAGTGACTCTCCTCTTACTCTTTGGTTCTGTCAGATTGGCCTTTGCCAATAGTTCTTGGACCAAGTCCACTATAGCATCCTTGCTCATTTCCTTGGGTGACATGCAATCAACCTCATGGCTCTCCTCCCCTTCATACATACACCAAACTTACTATAGATTTGGCTCTGATACCACTCTGATGCAGAGGGTCTAGAGTTATAAGTGTTTACCCTTCTCCAAATTGTTAATCAACTCCCTTGAACCATCCAATGGTTTCAACCACCTATGTCTTATTCACCAAGTTTGGCCTCCTAGGCTCTGGTTTCAAATTTCCTCCTAGGTATAGTTGGAATGATGAAGAAACAATGCATAATCAACTTCAACTAGTCGAATTAGTCCTCTATTTACCTTGCTTTCTCCCTTGATTTTCCTTTAGAACTCTAAGCCCTTGCTTAGGATCTTTCCAAAATTTACTGTGGGTCCTTTCCCATGTTCTTGGTACCCTAAATGACCATTTGGAACCTTTCAAACACTTCTAGCCACCTTTCCAATCCATTTGTTATTGCTACACAGGGATAGTCCTAATTAGGCCTAATTATATTAGGTCTATTTTCACTATTTTTGTCCAAGTACTTCAAATTATTCCACACAACCCTCTGGAAGGCTATGTGATTCTGAAATCTATCACATATCCCTTCAAGAATCCAAATTCATAGGTCTTCAAGACACCCACAATCCTAATTTCCACCAGGCCCTAATTGCTAGGCTATGTTTTAGGCCTCTGGACCAGTCTCGACAAAATGCATCCAATTGGTCTTCAAACTTCATACCAACTCTTGAAACTAGTTGGTCTCTCAAGGGTACACTCTAGGGATTCCACACATTCCACTTAGATGTCTATACCAGATCATGGGTGTGCTCTTTCAATTTGATCTTCACTCTGTCCTGGCTCACCCACTTTAAGCACACAGCCTAGGGCATCACTCCAACACTAGGAGTTCATTTGAAAGAACCAAAATTGAAACCAAAACACTATGTATAGACCCTAACCTATCATTCCATAAGGTCTCATTCATTTTCAACCGTGGATACTTAGGTTAGAACCATTTTTATTCCTGCAACTCTGCAAATGGAAGTTGCAGACATAGGCACCAAAAACAAAGTGTAACTCTGCAATCCCTTAACTTGAAATAAATCTTGAATATGAAAAATAAAGATAAGAATAAGCTCTACACTCTCATGGATTCAGATTGAACAATCCAATCCATACACAACCGTACAAGATTGTAGAAACACTATAATTGAAAGGAAAAACTCAAAAAAATATTTGTATAGTACTTGCACATGTGTGATCTGCAACTAAAACTTCATTAACCTTCAAACTTATTTATCACATTCTCAAATACCCAAGCATGGGTGGTTACAATTGTCCATTCTTGAATTGCTACTTTTTGCAAGCAACTTTTGCAAAATTGCAAAAGTTGCTAAGCAATTTGTGCATTTATTTCTGTTTGATGTTTTTGGTCAACTCGATGCTCATTCAACTATTTGAGGAACCTAGTTAGGTCACTTAGGACCCTAAAGGAGACCATTTTCCATAGTTTCTCAAAATTAGCAACTTTTTAGACCATTTGACAACTCTTAGGACCTATGAGCAACTTGTGCTCTTACAAACAAAAGGGAACAAGCTTGGATCCAAAGACTTGTGGATCTTATTACAAACACATTAAAGAATCCTAAACAACCTTAAAAAACATCTAACCCAACTTCAAACCAAAATGGGAGGTGCTCTGCACCATTAATCAAATAATATATTTCAAGTACATAAAAGCATACGTAAAGTTATATATTAAAACCATTGATAATAAGTTTAATCTAAGTAATCTTGAAAGTTAACATGTCATAAGTAATCTAACTAATTTCATCCATTTCGTGTTAAATTTTAATTTCATAAATAATCTAACTAATATCATTCATTTAGTACTCACTAATGTCATATGTAATCTAACTAATGTCATTAATAGTCTAACTAATATGTAACTAATGAACCATAAGTATTCTAAGTAATCTGACTAATAAATTTAATCTAATGTTAATATCATAAAAAATAACACTAATATGTAACTAATGGACCATAAATAATCTAAGTAATCTAGAACTAACATGTCATAAGTAATCTAACTAATGTAATTAGTAATCTAACTAATGTCTTAAGGGAAGGTCTTAAGGGGATGTCTTAAGGGGATCTTTAACTAATAAATTTAATCTAATGTTAGTATCATAAAAAATAACAAGTCAATATGTAACTAATGGACCATAAGTAATATAGAACTAACATGTTATAAGAAATCTAACTAATGTCATTAGTAATCTAGTTAATATCATAAAAAAATAACAAGATAATATGTAACTAATGGAACATAAGTAGTCTAAGTAATATCATCCATTTAGCATGTTCACTTTAACAAACATAAACACATTTATATAACAATGTATATATATAAAAATAATTGAATGATCAAAGCATACATATAAAACCATATGTATAAAAGAATATATAAAAGCATACACAGTTCTATATTTTAAAACTATTGAACCATCAAATAGGTCCATCATATGTTTAAATATATCAACAAAGTATAGTCCATCATATGTTCAAATATATCAATAAAGTATAGTCCATTTAATCTAGAGATATCAAGTATGTTCTAACACATGAAATATGTATGTAATACTTTTTAGACCAACTCAAGTGGTTGAGACATTTCATGCAGAACATGTAATATTCTCTCATGATCCTCACTATCTAGTCTCCACTTATAATGTCCACATTGAGATTTAACTGGATGGACACAAAGGGAGGTGGCTAGTACTAGGTGGCTTTATTGAAACACCTTATTGTCTAGTTGATAATAAACAAAGTTAATTCCATGTTGAATTAATTTTATTTTCTTGAAATATGTTCCCTCTAAAACAACTGAACCTGCAGGTCACAAATTTTAGCAATATAAATTTAAAACAAAATAAATTAAAAAATTGTTAAAAGTTTGAAAATTTTAAATTTACAAAATGAGTTCAATATATTGATGTAAAGTATGAAAACCTATGGGGAACAACATTCCATCACTTTCTTCAGGTTCAATTAACTTCATCCTCTCTGCAGTACAACACTATAAATAGTAATTAACTCCTACATTTCCACGCTCAAAAATCATAGAAAAGACATCTCCTGCACAACAAATTTATATGCACGTGAGATCCTAAAATTTACTTAGTTAAATCTATCTATCTATCTATCTATACATGAATGCCATATAATGTGAAATTCAATGAAATTATACTTACCAATTTTGGCCAATCCTGAGATATGATCGTAATTAGTAGAAATCAAAGGAACATCATCAAAGATTTTATCTTCATCTCTATCAAATATATCAGTAAAAACTAGTGGCACCATATTTTATGCACCTACATATATCCACTTTCCTAATTGATGCATTCCTCATAATTTTTAGCAATGCAGTGACAACAAAAGCATGAGTAGTCCCTAGTGTTCAACGTCCAATTGCGGCAGTTCAATATCATAATTGAATGCAAAGATCATGTATTTTCTATCCTCTTGAAACCATGAATATTTTTTCTATCCACACCTGAACACATGCATATATAATGTTGTATAAAAAGGGGACAAATATGAAATTCATTTTATAAATTTAAATAAAGAATAAAAAATTTAAACAAGAATAAATATATATATCACACATGCATAATTTAAAAATGTGTGCATACCTTTTATCTCCCAAAATTCTCTATGTAGTACCACTTGAGTCATTCTTGATGATGTGCCATCCTTGTTTGGTGTGAAATGTGTCCTCCACCATTCAACAACATCATGTGCATTTTTTTAATAAAAACTCCCTTATAATTCATTTGATACTTTTGTAGAGCACGTTTGATGCAAGCTCCAGCACCATCGTGTTAACCTTTTCCATGTCCACTCTCAAACAAATTCCATACATGTGGTATGTTTTCATTACGATTATATCTACATAGTGAAAACAATAGTCCAGATCATTTGAATTGTGAAGCACATCCATCTAAACAAACATAATGTTTATCAGTTTTTATGTCTCTTTCTTTCAAATTTGAAAAAAAAACATCTTGAAGTAGTGTTCTACATAATAAATTTTATGCTCTTTATCATCACTTAAAATAATATTCCTTCTTGATGACCCGTTCTCGAAATGCGCTCTGAATACCATCCAAATCTAATTGTGCATATCGATAACACACATGAACCATAATAGTAATTTGCTCTCAAAAATATTATTCTGATTGAATTTATTTTTGATGAACAAAGGAATAGTTTTCAGCGAAATAAAAAATTGATAGAATAGTTCCAAGTGGGAAATTGTCTCTCAATGTTTGGAATTGCTGTGCTTGCCACTTTGCAAAAAAAGCATGATGAATCTAGGGTTGAATCAATTGTTTAAATTTGTACATAAATACTTCAACAGTTATCTCCTCTTCAACATATTCTAAATTTTTGGATTCTTTCCCAAATTTTGTTTCATCACTCTTTCAATTTACCATCTTTGTTACATCAATGTTTTCATTTTTCAAAGGAAAAAGAGCCAAATTAGCACATGTTTCACATATTCCTTTTATGCAAATTATTTGACCAATTGCATCATCTCTTTTGTCCCATAAAATGGATGAGATGAACTCACTTCATCTAGTAGGAGGAGCATATTCAAAACCATAAGTGTATTCTACAAACTTTTGAAAAACCTAATAGTGGAGATCAAATTTAATATGATAACAACAACAACAAGTTTCAAGCACTTTGTTTTTCTTGACATAATATGGCTTCAATCTTTCAAAAAATGTTTTCCCAATATTTATATTAGGATTTGACCTACAAAATGACAGATATATTTCATGTTGTGTTGTGTCTAACCAATGTTTTTTATGATTTTCATATTGATTAGCTACAATTCTATGTCTCATAACATCTATATTATTTGATAAAGGACGAGTATTATCATTCAAAAATAATGTGACCAAATTCTTGATTCCCTCATCAATCCTATCAGATTGAGGAGCTCTAAAAATGATTTCCCATTTTCATTCTAAGGTGCTACCATCCAAAATCATTCTCCTATTAACATATCATGATATTTTTTCCTACTAAAACCAATCCGAGATGAAAGTGAAGATATTTGTCTTTTTTGGAGGATAGTGTTACCTACAATAGATGTAAAAATAACTTTTCTTGTAATGGTCTTATCTTTAGTTAGAGATTGCTTCCCTACCTGGTTCAAACCTTTCCTAATATTTTCAATCATATCAATTTGCAGGTCAACACATTTTCTCTTCTTTGATGTTGTGTTTATACCCAATAATTTTAATGCCTATTCCAACTTTTTGTTTATAAGTTCAACTAAAAGAAATTGGGCTTGTTCAAGTGTTTCAAAATGATCAAATTTAGCTAATATTTCTCTTTTTATCATATTCATTGACCTCTTCTTAGCAAGAATTAAGGGTTGACAATTAGAAAGTGATCTCAAATTCTCCACATCCATTGTAAGTAAATGATCTAAGTTTCTATAATTAATATTTCTCTTTACAGTTTGAGCTAGATGTATAAGTTCATCCATACTAGTAGAAGAACGCGATCCTGGCCCTTCTCCAACATCCATTTCTTGAGCTTCCATAAAGAGTGATCTTGACCCTTCTTCAATGTGCATTTCTTCAAATTGACTTGACCCTCCTACTTGAGCTTCTCCTTTGCCTTAATTTTGTTGATTGCGAGCTACATGCACGAAAATGAATCAAATTAAAGAAAAATAAAGCATAGGTCCATAAAACTTGGGCACGTAAAATTAGAGGTCTAGGTCCATACCTTCTTTATTTTTAAAATAATATGCCAATGCAACTTCACAATTTCTTTGTTCGGTACTAGGTGACCTTTTTCTTGCAGATTTACTTTGCCTTCCCTTCTTGTTCCCCATTTCTTCTCTCCAAAAAATGTCTTCCAAAAAATTGGCAATAGTAATTCTCCTCTTCAAAAAAAATTCTTAGAAAAAATCACCTTGATAGTAATTCTCCTCTCCAAAATCATGCCTTTGAAAAAAATGCAAATAGCAATTCTCCTCCAAAAAAATACTTTTGAAAAAATTGGATCAATAATAAAAAATGCGACTTAAGTTGATTGCAATTGTGTGAAAAATGAAAACAAAATAGTTACTTTTATACCATGCCAAAATAAAAAGTCATAACTAGTTGACCTAGTTCGGGTAAAATTCCGGTAGGGCTTTCCCACCAGACTTTTTGCATGAGAGTCTTCGTGCAAAGATCCTTCGGATGAAGCCATCATAAAACTTTGCGCGAAGATCCCAAATTTGAAGTTTTCCCTCGAAAACAAAAACAAAACTACAAAAAATGGTCTTTTAAGGCCTGGAACAAGGACCAAACAAGATGATTTTATGAAAAAAATAATGTCAGATGATACTACTTGGAGAAAGATTTCTAATGACTATAATTTTAGTACATAGTGAAATCATTGACACTTTCAAATTTTACTTTAATTAAGCATAGGTTGTTTGGTCATTCAACAATGTGTCTCTTCGAGGCTTCGGGAAAAATAGTAACTTACAAATTTTTATTTATGAAAAATATGTAGGAAAAGAGTATTTGTGTTACCTTTATATGAAAAAAATAAAAAAATAATTTCAATTATACAGATCAAGTTAGAGTGATAAAAAAGAACCCATGTCTAAATTACAGTTACTGTCACTTTAGAACTTAATAAACTATAAAACATTGAATCAAAATGAATGAAACAAATTGTATCCTTTAGATATTGAAGTTACAAATATAACCTCAAAATAATTACATCGTTATCATTTTCTTTAAATTTTTTTTATGCTGGTCCAAGTGACAGTAGCTCCTTAAAACATTGATTTTTCACACAAACCACTCAAGCTCAACCTCATTCTATTTGACTTGCACCCCTAGACTAAATTTCCATCTCTTCTCCACTCATATCATGACGATGAGAGCTCATTGTGACATTGCATTTCAAAAAATGAAAATAAATTCAGTAAGAAACTAGTTTTAGCCTACTTTAAAAATAAAATAAACAAAAAATTAGTACTCTAAATTTTATTTTATTTATTGGTTTTAACAAATTTAAAGTCAAACAAAATTTAAAATTTATGAATCTTGAGGGCAAAACGAAGAATCATCCTCTTCATAATTATTAGTTATCAACAATGATTCCTTAATCACACCTCGTAATACTTGAATTAATTATCACTGCTCATTGCTTAATGCATTTTAAGACTTATCTCTGCTTATCTCTACTGTATTATTCTCCTTATTTATTTGTGCTCTAGATCTGCTCAAGTTCGATTTATATTATGTTGTATTCATTGCTAATTTTACTCCCCACTTCATCTTCTATATATACCAGTCATGCCTCTTCACCTTATAGAGTAGGGCTTCTAAAGGGAGGTCGGCCATTTAAAAACAATAATAATTTGAAACATTGGGCATGAAGAATAGATGAAGGTCAGCCCATTTCAAACATAATTTGGGTGCCAATAAAGGAAATTGGGTCAGAGCATTAAGACCAAATATTTTACTTGAATATATAATAAATGTTTTCCTGTAAAGTTTCCTTTGGCAGGTTGGCCCTCATTTTTTTTAAAATTTTAAAATTTTAAAAATGTATATTTAAAAACTAGAAATAAAATGATAAAAGACTCTAGTTTACATCATCTTCAAATTCCTAATAGTTTTACGGCAACAAGTGTTTGAAAGTGAAGTTTTTTTTTCTTCTTCAGAATGCTGATCTCAGTGTCAAAGTTGGCCAAAAAGTGAGACACACTATTGTGGGAACACCCAAGAAGGTGAGAGAGATTTAGTTTCTAACATAAATCATAATGGTAATTTCATTATTGATAGTGGATGCACTCATCACATGATCATTGATAAAAATAAGTTCACAAAGTTGGAAGAATGTGATGGAGGCTTGATAAGGTTTGAGAATGATGTTCCATATTTGGTGAAAGGTAAAGGATCGATTGCTTTGAATGATAAAAAAATTTATGATGATGCTTATTGGGCAGACGATTTAAGATACAATTTTTTAAGTGTTTCTTAGTTAAATAACAAAGGTTCCAGATTAGAGTTCAATGAAGGTATGTGCAAAATTATTGGGAAATCAGGAGAACTGATTGCTACCAGTGATCAAACAAGGGGTAAATTATTCCATCTGAATTATACTATTAAGATTTTTTTACTAGATAAGGTTGAATATTTTTGGTAGTGACATAAGAGATTTTGTCATGTAAATTTTGATAACTTGATCAAAGTAAGTAAGATGAAGTTAGAGAGAGGTTTTCCCAACCTAGTGAAACCAGACAATCTAATGTGCAAAGAATGTCATCTTAGAAAGTTAACTAGTTCTAGTTTCATCAGTAAAAATTACTCTTATGAAAATATCTTATATTTGGCTCATACCATTCTGTGTGGTCCGATGAGAACTAGGAGTTACTATGGTGATAGATGCTTCATGTTTTTTGTTGATGATTTTTCTAGGATGATGTGGGTTATTTCCTTAAAGGAAAAATCTGAAACTTTTCACATGTTTAAGGTCTATTAAGATAGAGTGGAGAAGGAGGCCGATAATACTTTGGAATGTCTTAGAATTGATAGAGGAGGTGAGTTTACTTCACATAAGTTTACTACTTACTGTGAAGATCAGGGAATTCAGAGACATATGTATGCTCTAAGAACACCTCATCAAAATGGTATTGCTGAAAGAAGAAACAGATCAATCATTGATTGTACAAGGACATTACTGATTCACAAAGGTGTTTCTCAGACCTATTGGAGAGAAATGGTGAGAAATATAGTTTACACTTTGAATAGAGTTCAACTAAAGAAAGGTACAAAAAAAACTCCCTATGAGCTATGGTAGAACACCAGGTGTTAATTATTTCAAAATCTTTGGAAGTAGATGCTACATTAAAAGAGATGATCTTTTTTAAAATTTTGATCCAAGATTTGATGAAGGGATATTCTTAGGACATTCCTCTAAGAGTAAAGATTACACATGTTTGAACAATAGAATAAATAAGACAGTGGAAAGTGATAGTGTAAGAATAGATGATTTTTCTGAAAAGAATGATGAATCCAATAGGAAGGAACTTGAAGACTATCATGGGTTTGTGTATGTAAATTCTTTGGCTAGGGATACTACAGAACAACCGATGGAAAGTGGGTCAATGAATAGGAACATATACAAATAGTTGAAGGAAATCCTAGAACTGAACCGATATTGCCTAAGTATGTAAAGTTGAATCATTCACCTAATCAAATTATTGGAGACAAAAATGTAGGTGTATTAAGTAGAAGAAAGGCAAGAGAAGGTACATGATTTTTATCCGAATTTGAGCCCAAAACAATGAAAGAAGCATTGAAAGAAGAATATTGGGTGAAAGTTATGGAAGAAGAATTGGAATAGATAGAGAGGAACAAAACTTGGACATTAGTACCTAGACCGGTGGAAAAGAATGTGATTGGTACGAAATGGATTTTTAGGAGAAAGATGGATGAGACTGGTGACGTGTTAAGAATTAAGGCAAGGCTGGTGTGTGAACGATATGCACAAGAGGAAGGCCTAGACTATGGTGAAACATTTTCATTTCTGGCCAGACTTGAAGGTGTAAGAATATTTCTTGATTATGTTGCTTACAAAGGATTCAAGGTATATCAAATGGATCTCAAGTCAACTTTTCTTAATGGTATCTTTGAAGAAGAGCTATACATCAAAAAACATGAAGGATTTTCTAATTCATAAGGAAAGAATATGGTGTGTAGACTACATAAAGCTTTGTATGGATTAAAACAAGCACCTAGAGCATGGTATGGAAGGTTGCACTCATATCTAATTCAAATTGGTTTTGTTAGAACAAGTGACAACAACAATGTGTATTTGAAGACAAAGAAAGATGACATATTGCTAATTGCAGAGATATTTGTAGATGCTATCATTTTTTGTGGCAATGAAGAGTTGAGAAAATCATTTACAAATGAGATGAGGAAAGAATTTGAGATGTCTATTATTGGTGAGATCAAATTCTTCATTGGATTGCAAGTTCAACAAATGAAATATGGTATCTACATAAGGTAGTCTAAGTATGTAAGAGAAATACTAAAGACTTTTGGACTAGAGGACACAAAACCAATTGGTACCCCTATGGTAACTAGTTGCAAGTTGTCAAAGGAAGATGATTCTAAAGAAGTGGATGAGACACTGTACAAGTCTATGATTGGTAAGCTACAATATCTTGTACATAGTATACTGGATATAACACAAGTAGTTGGATTGGTAGCTAGATTTTCTTCTAATCCTAAGGAATCTCATATGGTTGCAGTAAAGATAATCTTTAGATATCTTAAGGGGACCAAATATTTTTTAGTAATAACTGAGGGGGGGGGGGGTTTGAATCAGTGGCATAAAAAATATTCCAATAATCAACCCAAAAATTTAGTACCACAATATTAAGCCTCTAGTTATCTTCAGTCCTATAAGATGAATGCCTCCAAATACTGCTATCAAATTACTATTGCTCATAATTCTTTGTAAAACCTTCTACTTTATGTTTACCGAATAATAGTTTGTTAATTTACCAAAAGATAGAAAATTATCTAGAGTATACTGATCAATCCAATTAAGTTATGTGTAATGAAAAACACTAAATTAATGAATCATAAAAACATTGACACATAAATTTTTAACGTGGAAACCCTGTTAAGGGAAAAACCACTTGGGACCGGTAACCCAAAATTTGCACTCTTCTGAAGTGATCTCGGTGAAGAGCCAACCCTGTTAAAGGTTACAAACACATTGTTAGGTGTGACCTTGTTAGAGGATTTAAAAGTTTAGTCTATCACTTGATATCAAGCATCTCTATGCTACCATCCTTGATCAAACACTCACTTGGCCTGTCAATAGGTATCTGGCATCTCATGCTATCTTCATGATCAAAATTTTTGATACTCCTTTGGATTTATCTTAATATAGAAAAGATCTTTAAATCCCACTCGGTTAAGAGGCTTTCTGAATCAATGGTTAAACTGAAACAGTATGATCTGTTCACATATACAACTTATACTTGCAGATTTTTAGATCTATTGTAATATCATAAAACTAATCTGATCAATATGTCTCAGTTTATACCTTTTCTCCACTTTGATTCTACTTGGTGATGCTGTGCTCTATTTCTCGGTGTCCACAAAAAATATAGCTCTTTCCTTAGATTGATTGATCAGGACTGTATGAAGTTTCTCTTCATTAGTTTCTCTTCAACATCCTCTTTTCATTCATTCACCCACAACAATTCGTAATGAGTTGAGTTGTCTCTTTATAGACATGATATCATCATTGTTAAGTTCTTGATTTTCTTGATCTTGGCATGATCCATAATTCTCGCCAATTATATTTAAAGAAAAACTCCTATTTTATCTCGTAGAGATCTTCTTGCCAACAGGACAAAACAACTTTAAATCCCTTACTTATCTCTTTCTTTATCTTGTCAATGAAAACAAAGCTAACTACCAGTTAACTCCATATTTAGCTCTACCAGCTAGATATTTTGTCATTTCTGAACTCAAGTTAATTTTGGTGTTTAACTCTTTGATAACTTCGGTCAAAACTCCAGTTCTCCTCAGGCTTCTCCATCGGTTTACACTATGTTTTTGGCCATCAGTTATTCTTGTGATTCTGCTTGTTGGTAATGCTCATCAGTGTTCTTTCTTGGACATCACTGTGACTTGACTTTTGGTGATCTCTATCCATTGGTGTCTACCGACCATCGGTGTTTGAAGTCACATTGTGAATGCTTGTCTTTTATGCATTACTGAAGGCATAATATTTTTCTATTTGATTCTATGAAGTCTTTGACACTTTGATTATAAACGATTAGATTATATCAAATTGACATCAATGACAATACAATCCATTAACTAATTTAATTTCTTTCATTATCCTTCTGCATTTTGGTGATCAACTTAACATCTTAAAACATTCAATCAGTTACATGTCATCAATCTCTCCCTTTGGCATTGATGGAAACATACTATATTATCATACTATACTATCACTAATACAATATAAAATATATTATTTCATCAAGCTTTCCTAATGTAACTATAACAAATGTCTGGTTCTCGGTAAGTTAAAAAATAGCTTGGATTTGTTTCTTGCAGAATGGTTGTCTTCAATCTTCAATCCCTTCTCTGGATAGATGTATTATCTGATATCTCTATTTTGATATGTCCTCTGCCTTGACTGTTCCTCTTCTTGATAATCTATTTTTCCTTTGACAACAATATTTCCCTTTGTCTGAACTTTCTCCCTTTGTTACTTCTCTCCCTTAGATGGATATTTCATATGTAATCAATTTCTCTTCCTTATAATATTGATTAACTCTTCCTTCTAATTCCCACAAACTTCTCTTCATGGATAATGATATAATCTCTCCCTTTATCATAATGAAATCATCTCTCCCTTTGTATGATAATGAGATCATCTCTCCCTTTGACAACAATGCCAAACAAAACCACTTCTCCTTGTTTTTATCATCTATACCATGTTCCATCCCTTTGCATAATATATTCCTTGAATTTCCCTATCCATCAGCAATACAATGTTCTAATTTTTAGTGTAGATTTGTACCTTTCTATGTACAAATATATCTATTACTATCCATCTCAGTGTTTGTATCAACATGACTGATCTTTAGATTTGGTATAGGCCGATGCAAGCTCCTAGTTAGCTTACTGACCAATAGACAAGGGTTGGACCCCTATTCTCTATCACAGATACTCAAATGTATCCTTCGGCAATGGCTTGGTGAATATATCAGCTAACTGTTCCTTTGATTGAACATATTCTAGTGTCACTTTCTTTGCTTGCACTTGTTCTCTTAGATAGTGATACTTGATAGCAATATGCTTAGTCTTAGCATGCATGACTAGATTTTTAGAAATGTTAATTGCACTGGTATTATCACAATAGATAATTACTGGTTCAAGGATTTTCATATTCATACCTTCCAAAAATTGTTTGATCCATACAATATTAGAAAAAATTGCAGCAATAGCCACATACTCTTCTTCTGCAGTAGACTAAAAGATGCATCCTTGTTTCTTGCTGATCCATGTGACAAGTTTGTCACCCATGAAGAATTCTCCTCCAGTTGTTCTCTTTTGGTCATCAATGTCTCCAACCCAATCAACATCTGTATAGACTTGTAGCTCAAATTTTCCTTCTCTTTTGTACCATAAGCCATAGTCCTCAGTGTTCTTTAGATATCTCAGAATTCTCTTGACAACAGTCTTATGTGATTCTTTGGGGTTAGTAGAGAATCTTGCAACTATTCCAATTGCATGTGCTATATCTAATCTGGTGTGAACAACATACATTAGTTTTCCAATCATCGATCTATATAAGGTCTGATTTACCTCATTAGATTTGTCTTCTTTTGTCAGCTTACATCCGGTAGCCATAGGTGTTCCAACTAGTTTAGAATCTTCCATCTTGAATATCTTCAGCACTTCCTTGATGTATTTGGACTGAGTGATGTATATGCCTGCATCTTGTTGAAGAATATATAGACCAAGAAAGAATTTGATCTCCCCAAACATAGACATTTCAAATTCCTTTCTCATTTCATTAGAAAAGGATTTGCATAACAACTTATTTCCTCCAAAAATAATATATCATCAACAAAAATTTCAGCAATCAGAATATTACCATCAGTATCTTTTTTTAAGTACAGATTGCTATTTTCACTTGTTCTAACAAATTTTATGCTAATGATATATGAGTGAAGTCTTTCATACCAGGATCTCAGTGCTTTTTTCAATCCATACAAGGCTTTATGTAGTCTACATACAATGTTTCTCTTGTCTGGATCAACAAACCCTTATGGTTGTTCAATGTATACCTCTTCTTCCAATATTCCATTTAGGAATGTAGATTTGACATCCATTTGGTATATCTTGAATCCTTTAAATGCAACATAAGCATATAAGATTCTAACTCCTTCTAGTCTAGCAACGGGTGCAAAGGATTTACCATAGTCAATACCTTCTTCTTGTGCATATCCCTTGCATACTAACCTTGCTTTATTTCTTGTGACTTCTCCATTCTCATTCAGCTTGTTTTTGAATATCCATTTGGCATCAATGAAATTCTTGTCATCTGCTCTTGGCACTAGTGTCCATGTATTTTTCTTCTCAATCTGTTCTATTTCTTCATTCATAGCACTGAACCATTCTTCATTTTCAAGTGCATTGTTAATAGATTTAGGCTCAAAATCACAAAGTAAACATTTGGTGTTAAGTGACTTACTTCTTGTTCTTGTTCTAGCCTTCTAGTCTCCTATGATTTGATTCTATGGATGATGTCTTCTGACATACTTAGAAAGTTTTGGTTTAGCTCCGTGTTCATCATTCTGATCATCTTCTTGACCTTCATTCTCATCTCCATTGTTCGGAACATCATCTTGAGGATTTTCTTGATTGTCGGTAATTTTAACCTAATGCTTGGGTACAATTTTTTGATGCTCAGGAGAGACACACTATTGCTCAGGTAGAGTGTCAGGTTCTGTATAAACAAACTTGTTGTAGTCCTCTGGTTCCTTTTTTCTTTCCTTATCATTCTTTTCTGCAAATTCATCTATTTTCACATTTGCACTTTCAATGATTTTGTTAGATGACTTGTTAA
>MU226364.1:1514751-1578299 GCA_018584345.1 Thuja plicata | reverse complement strand
TCTATTTTCACATTTGCACTTTCAATGATTTTGTTAGATGACTTGTTAAGACATTTATAAGCCTTGCTTTTGGTTGAGTACCCTAGGAAGATACCTTCTTCACTTTTGCAGTCAAGTTTTCCATTTCCATCATCCTTCAATATATAACATTGACTACCAAATATTTTGAAGTAACTTACATTGGGTGTATGACCATACCAAAGCTCACATGGTGTCTTCTTTGTGTCCTTCAATTGTAATTTTTTTAGTGTGTAGACAACAGTACTCACAGCTTCCCTCCAGAAGGTTTGAGTGATGCTTTTCTCAATCATCAATGTTCTTGCATAGTTAACAATTAAGCTGTTTCTCCTTTCAACAATCCCATTTTGCTGTGGTGTTCTTGGTGTAGAAACTTGTATTTTAATTCCATGCTCATTGCAATAGTCAATGAATTCTTCTGAAGTAAATTCCCCTCCTCTATATGAATTTAAGAATTTCAATTTCTTTTCACTTTGTTTTTCTACCATTGATTTATACCATTTAAACATCTTAACTGCTTCTAATTTATCTTTTAAGAAAACAACTGTCATCATTCTAGAATAATCATCAACGAAGAGAATAAAATACCTTTCTCCATAGTATCTCTTTATCCTCATGGGTCCACATAGATCTGTATGGACTAATTCTAAAATTGTAGTAGATGTATGGGTTTTACTCTTGAAACTAGACTTTGTCATTTTACCTTTTTGACAATTCTTGCACATGATATGCTCGGGCTTAGTCATGCTCGAAAAGCCTCTGGCATTCCTTTTGTTGCTTATCTTTATCATGTTGTCAAAGTTCACATGACACAACATTTTGTGCCACAACCATATGTCTTCGTTTCTAGCCATTAAACAAGTGGTGTTAGTGTCATCAAGATAGAAAAGGATACCTTTTGTCTGCTCACCGGTACCAATCAATCTTCCCGATTCATTGTAGATATTTTCCTTCTTATTTTCAAATGCTACTCTGTGACCTGAATTGTTCATCTGTGAAACACTTAACAAATTATAATTCAGTCCTTTAACCCAGTAAGCATTTTAATATTTTATCAGGTTATTCAACATTATGGTTCCTTTACCTTCAACTGGACAAGGTGTATCATTTCCCATTCTCACTAAACCACCATTATAGTATTCAAAAGTCTCAAAATTTTGTTTATCACTGATCATATGGTGAGTGCGGCCACTATCTATGATCCATACATCATTTTTACTAACTTTAGATATGAGTACAGTTTCTACATGCCTTTCTTCATCTTCATCTAAGTAATCCTTCATGGCTACAAATACCATCTCGATGTCTTCTTCTAATTTGATGTCGGTGTCATCAACTTTGTTCTTAGCTAGGTAACAAGCTTTCTTCCCTTTGTCCTTGTAGTCTTGGGTATCTCTCTTGTCAGATTGTCGATTGCTTCGGTAATCTCTATTATCACCTTTATCAGAATTCTTCTCATATGATCTGTCATTTCCTCTATCATCTTTTCTTCGGTTTGGACATCTTGCAACAAAGTGTCAAACCTCTTTACAATTGAAACATACAAGTGGTAATTTACCTTTGTATCTACCTTTGCCTCTCTGCAATCTTCTGGCCATAAGTGCTTCAATCTCATGAAGTCCTTGATCCTCATTATTACTGTCACTATCATTTCTAACAACATGTCTATGACTTGAGTTACTTATCTTTAGAGAATATTTGAATGTAGATTCTATAGATGGTAAGACACTATTATCATAGTTGTTCATCTCAAATGAAATTAGTCTACCAATCAAACTATCTAGAGTAACTTTATTTTTTGCATCTGCCCTCATTTCTTGAATAGTAGAAACTCTAATAACATATATAGGCAGTAAGGTTCTTCAGATTTTACTTACCACTATCTCCTCTTCAAGTACACCTCCAACTCCTTGGATAGAATTTACTACCTCTTTGATTTGGCAGCTATACTGAGTGATGTTTTCTCCTTTCATCCTTAGGTCATCAAACCTCCCTCTTAGGATTTCTTCCTTTTCTCTTAGTATATTGGCATCTCCTCCATGTACAAGCTTCAACTTATCCCACATTTTATTTTCAAAGGTGCAAGTTTTGACATCTTCAAACTCAACATCAGAGAGTGATGATGAAAGTTCTATCATCATGCAGTTATGCTCATGCTTTACTCTTAATTGCTCAAGAGTGTGATGTCTTGTAGGAAACACATATTTAGTATATAAGTATTGACCAATATCATTTCCAATACCTGATAGGTGGAGTTTTATTCTTCTTTTCCATGATGCAAAGTTGTCTTTATTCAACTTGGGCACATCTCGTCTATTCATCTTGTGATATTTTTCTTGAGCTATTAAACTCCCTTTCTAAGCACACCAGCTCTAATACCAATTGTTAGTAATAACTGAGAGGGGGGGGGGGGGGGGGGNAGAGGGGGGGGGGGGGGTGAGTCAGTGGCCTAAAAAATATTCCAATAATCAACAAAAAAACTTAGTACCACAATATTAAGCCTCTAGTTATCTTCAGTCCTATAAAATGAATTCCTCCAAATACTATTATTAAATTACTACTGCTTGGAATTCTTTGTAAAACCTTCTACTTTATGTTTACCGAATAGTAGTCTGTTAATTTACCAAAAGACAGTAAATTATCTAGAGTATACTGATCAATCCAATTAATTTATGTGTAATGAAAAATACTAAAGTAATGACTCATAAATACATTGACACATGAATTTTTATCGTGGAAACCCTGTTAAGGGAAAAACCACTTGGGACCGGTAACCCAAAATTTTCACTCTTTTGAAGTGAGCTTGGTGAAGAGCCAACCCTATTAAAGGTTACAAACACACTGTTAGGTGTGACCTTGTTAGAGGATTTAAAAGTTTAGTTTATCACTTGGTATCGGGCATCTCTATGCTACAATCCTTGATCAAACACTGACTTGGCCTGTCAATAGGTATCTGGCATCTCATGCTATCTTCATGATCAAATTTTTTGATACTCAATTGGATGTATCTCAATATAGAAAGGATCTTTAAATCCCTCTTAGTTAAAAGACTTTCTGAATCAATGGTTAAAATGAAACAGTATGATTTGTTCACATATACAACTTATACTTGTAGATTTTTAGATCTACTTTAATCTCATAAAACTATTCTGATCAATATGTCTCAGTTTATACCTTTGCTCCACTTTGATTCTACTCGGTGATGCTATGCTCTGTTGCTCAGTGTCCACATAAAACTTTAACTCTTTCCTCAGCTTGATTGATCAGGACTGTATGAAGTTTCTCTTCATCAATTTCTCTTCAACATCCTCTTTTCATTCATTCACCCACCAAATTTCATAATGAATTGAGTTGTCTCTTTATAGACATGATATCACTTTTGTTAGGTTCTTGATTTTCTTGATCTTGGCATGATCACAATTCTCACTAATTAGATTTAAAGAAAAACTCCTATTTTATCTCGTAGAGATCTTCTTGCCAACTAGACAAAACAACTTTAAATCCCTTACTTATCTCTGGCTTTATCTTGTCGATGAAAACAAAGATAACTACTAGTTAATTCCATATTTAGCTCAACCAACTAGATATTTTATCATTTCTGAACTCAAGTTAATTTTGGTATTTAACTCTTGGATAGCTTCAGTCAACTCTCCAGTTCTCCTCGGGCCTCTCCATCGGTTTACACTATGTTTCTGGCTATAGGTTATGCTTGTGATTCTACTCGTCGGTAATGCTCATCAGTGTTCTTGCTTGGGCATCATTGTGACTTGACTTTCGGTGATCTCTGTCCATCGGTGTCCACTTACCGTCGGTGTTTGAAGTCACAATGTGAATGCTTTTCTTTTATGCATTACTAAAGGCATAATATTTTTCTCTTTGATTCTGTGAAGCCTTTGACACTTTGATTATAACCGATTAGATTATATCAAATTGACATCAATGAAAATACATTCCATTAACTGATTTAATGTCTTTCATTATCCTTCTACATTTCAGTGATCAACTTAACATATTCAAACATTCAATCAGTTACATTTCATCAAGATTATGGTCTCTTGTATGGACATAAAGATGATTTTTATTTGAATTTGTTTAATGATGTTGATTGGGCAGGTAATGTTGATGATCGAAAGAGCACAAGTGGTGGTGCATTATTTCTTGGAGAGAGACTTGTATCTTGGACAAGTAAGAAGTAGAATTGTATATCACAGTCAACAACTAAAGGTGAGTATGTTGTTGTTGCAATTAATTGTTAGATAGTATGGGTTAAGAAGATTCTGGAAGGAATACAGGAGAAGGTAAATGAACCGGTGGTTATCTATTGTGACTATACAACTACTATTAACATTTCTAAAAATCTGGTGATGCACTCTAAGAATAAGCACATAGCTATCAAATATTTTTTTCTTAGAGAAAATGTACATTGAAAAGGAAGTAAGGTTGGAGTATGTACCAACTAAGGAGCAATTTGTTGATATATTTACTAAGACATTTCCTAAGGATACTTTTGAGTACCTAAGAGGTAGGTTAGGGGTCCTTCGCCTATCTTCTCTAAACTAAAAGAAGATGCAGTTGCATCAGTCCCAGTGAATTCATTGAATATTCTTATGTGTTGATTGATGTTGTGAGGCTACTCCTTAGGAGGAGAAGTCTATGAAATTAATATTCTTTGGTTAGTCAAGTATTTCAGAGGTGATATCAGGTGTATTTGGTTCTTTTGGTATTGTTGTAAAATGGGGAGAAGATGTATGTAAAGGATGAGAAGATTTATGTAAAGGATGAGAAGATGCATGAAAGAAGTTCAGTTAAAGGGAGAGTAAATGAAGAATAGGTTAAAGACAAAAGTAAAACCATTTTTCCTCCATATTTAATATTTGATGAAGAGAGTGTTTCCATCATAGATGAAGAATATTTGGTAAATCATAGAGTGTTGCCATTAAAGCCAAAGGGAGAGATTGTTGGCATATCTGATGAAGTCATGGTAAGTGGTTTATTGTGATGACATAGTGATTTGATTATAGGATGATCTGATATTATATCAATCATGGATGTAAACTATTGACTTTGTGTTCCTAGTATGTTGTCAAGCATATTGGTGATGAACTATGAGTTTAAGTGAGTCTCAATGGTTGTTATTTGTAAGGGATACCTAGGTATGTATCTAGATGTCAAATGCATGACCCCTACTACTAAAGTAAGTTTATGTGAGAGTTGTAATAGAATGAAGTATAAGAGTAAAACTGCTAGAATAATTGATTACAGGTGATAGATGATTTGAACGTCTTGTCAAATCTTTAATGTATTTTGTGACGCGGTCATAGGATATGGTGATAAAAAATGTGTAGATTCTATAGTTACAATCAAAAATACTTTGAGTAATTGGTAAGAAGGTTAATTGATCAATGAATAGAAACAATGTATTCAACAGGTTAAGTGTTTATATTCTTGAGCTACCAATGGAAGATCTTGTATCGCTGATCAATATCGATGTGATGGTTATTAACGATGAATGATTTATGATCTAATGACTTGTATTCATGATTGAGGTGAAGATCTGGCATCACATTGATTGATGTTATCATGTAGAGAAGATTCTTGAGGAATTTTAATTATAGTCAAAATGTGTTTGACTCTTTGACTCAATTTCATATGTAAAACATTGTATAGGCCGACACGGTCTTGGAAATATGTTTTGTGTATTTAATTTTTTTTTTTGGCTCATTGGATTTGTGCGGGATGCTTTTTTTATTTCATTATAGGGTTTGATCAAGGTGGTGGACTTAATAGTTCATTATATAATGTTTGAAGTTCGATGCAAAGTGTATTGATCATATGTATTGTGCAAGTACGGTGTAAGGTGCATGTTGCGATCAAGCCAGGGAAGAGTTAAGTATGCTCAGAAGAGATTGTGTGCTTCAGTGGATGTAATAAAGAAGAGGTAGTGCTATATTTTAGATCATTGTTGTTGTTGTTGTTGTTGTTCCCTAATAGTTACAATAGTTGAAATCCCCTAACAGGGTAGATCCTAACATATCTTTATTGTAAATCCTCTAACAAGGTGACACATTAGCTTGTGCTTTTAAGTCCTCTAACAAGGCTATTCTTAATAGGGTAAAGGTTCTAACAGGCCTAAGGTAAATCCCTTAACCAGGTAGCACCTAACAACTTCATTGTAAACTCCTAACAAGGTTAAGCTCCTCATAGGATGAACTTCAAAAGAGTACATTATTTTAGTGGATAGTAATCCCCACCGTGGTTTTTTCCCTATTTGGGTTGCCACGAGATAAATCCGTGTGTCATATTTTTGGATGATATTGTATGCTTAAGTTTTCATTTACTGTTATTAAGGTTCATCTTGTGAATGGTCATTAATGTTTAAGTGATTGTAAAGTTGGTTGATTTGGTAGATTACCGATTCACTCCCCCTCTCAGTAATCTTATCTCAGGTCTAACAAATGGAATATCATAAGACTTTTTTTTAGAAACGTAAAATAGACACTTAACTACCTACAACTAAGTTTTGAAGGTGTGACTCATCATGCAACTCATTAAAATAAAATTTCTAGTGCAAAGTGTCCAAAAAATGACTTTTTAAAGATTCAACCAAAACTTAATCTAAAAATCCCTAGTAGTTGAATTAAAAAATATCATTTGTTATTTGTAGAAAATTGTATTTTTATGTAAAATATAACATATATGCAACTTAAATGGACCAAATACCTATTAGTAATCATAAATATCATTTATGTCTAACTTTTATATCCAACACAAAAGGATCAATACTTCAACAGACAAAAATTTATTTGTTGTTATAAAAACAACATATTATTATATAAAATACAACTTATATCCAACACAAAGGGACCAATATTTTAACACTAAAACTTTTTGACCTCACATATTTCATGGGAAAATACAAGGCATTTATTGTGTTCAACTTTTATATTTGTGATAAGACAAATTTTTAATATGAAATATTACCAGTTTGTCTTATATTAACAATTTGTCTTATCACAAATATAAAAGGTGAACACAGATAAGAATAATATTTTTTCACTATGATAACAAAACTTGTCAAAGTGAGCATCTTATTTTATTAACCGAGCATATTATTTTTTAAGTGACACACATATAGTAGATAGCTATGATATTTTATTTGAAATTTATTTCACTTGTTAATGAATTCATTTGTGTTTTTAATATAACATTTTTAGCTTCTCATGTGTTCAAGTATTGATCCATTTTTATCAACATTTATAAATTTTTTGATTTAAATGTGAATTACTTATTTACAATATATGGGTATGTATAGGATCATGGTATGCCAAGCTATGGCTTTAAGTGACAATGGAAAATCAACAAATCAGGGTTAGTCAACTTGAAATAAAAAGTTGAACATCTTATCAACCTTATGTGAAAAAGTTGTAAGAATAGAATATGTAGGAAATTGAATTTAGTTTCTAAACTAATATCCCTTTTCTAAAAAAAATTTAATCTAATTGTTGAAAGCTTTAGAGTTCAATGCATTAGTATGAAAATTTCAGGAAAAAGATAAAAAGTACATGTATGTCTGACCACCATAATCACAATCAAATGGTTATATATTTTCACAATATTCTAGATATAAGTAGTAGACTCATATGTGGATGTGACACATATTTTTGTGTAATTGTTTCCCAAATAAATAATTAATTATGAATTTTCTACTACAACTTATTCAAAATAAAAAACTCCTGTGTCTGACCACCTTAATTAATTTTAAAATTTACAAAATTGAAATTTTTTTTTCTTATAGTAGGCAAAGCATATTATGTGACACATGTTTCATATTTCAAAAAGGTTAAAGCGTTTGGAAATTATAGTTGTTTTTTCAATCAGTCTATCAATTAGAATTTTTGAGGCAACTCAATTAGAAAATAAGTAATAATTACTTAGTGAACTTGAAATTTGACAACAATTATATTGATGGAAAGATGATAATGTCTTTAAGAAACCCTTTTAGTTTCATTAATTTTGGGCAAAAAAAATGTCGTCAGAGCTACATGGTCAAAGTCCAGAGATCAAAGGAAATATGGTGAATACATATTTTGGGTTGACCATCCAAATTTGGGATTGGAAAGCCAAAACCAAGGAAAATACCAAGGCTAATCGGAAATCCAAAAATATATCGCATATCTGATAATATCAAATATTCGATAATTTTGCATATCTGATAATATCATATATCTGATAATTTCACATATCTAATAATATCTGATATCCTATAATTTTGCATATCCAATATTATCGAATATGCGATATGTTACTCCAAATGAGCATTAAAGGTTGTCATTAGTATTCAAGCACTCAAATACATAGTCGGTGATAGAGTCACAAATAGAGCAGTCAGTTTAATCACCAAAGTATAGAGTTAACTGAGAGCACTGATCACACGTAGAGTTAACTGAGTGCAGTGATTACTGAGCAGACATACTTCACTAGGAATTAGTCCACACCGAGATATACAATATACCTGAGATAGACAAAGAACACTGAGCACTTAGATATAACATTTACTGAGTGGATCACAGACCACTTAAAAGTTTTTTATGGCACATCAATCTAGGTACCAAATTTTTTCCGACCTGGATAATGGTTTACAATGATCGAGGAGAACAATAGTTACAGATTCATAACATTAATTATTTATATCTCCTATGTTTAGATGATCGAGGTAAATTATGTACATCGTTGATCTTAGGTTAGGGATCTTATTTTAAAACCCTAATTAGGTCATGGAGTTTGATATATATAATATAAAGATGTTATTTGTAATGTATATTGATCAAGAAATGATCATGTAGCTGCCATACTATGGACATCAGAGATCAGAGAAGGGTTTTAGGACAAAGCCTACATTGTAGTGATAAGTTTTCAGAACAAAGGCAAGGCTACCGAGTAGAACAAAGTAGAAGGTATTATCATTTAGAGTAAGGTGATATATTTTATATGCACTTAAAGGATCTGTATCAACAATATTGAGATTGTATTTTTTTAGATCACAATTCTGTTACTCTCTAACAATTGTAATAGACCCCAAAAATATCCTAACAGAGTAGACTTAACCGTCTTTATGTAAATATCTTAACCAAGTGCACACATACTTTGTGTTGCTAAATACTCTCATGAGGTAGATCTATTCGATCTCATTGTTACTCCTAACACGGTAAGATCATCAAAAGTGATCAATCTTTGTAAGCTTTAACATGCTACTTTATTGACTATAGTAGTGAAGTTTTGTGGGTCTCATCCCCACCATAGTTTTTACCTTTTAACATGGGTTTTTTGCGATACCAAAATACTAGTGTCATGAGTACTTAATTTTCATGTATGTGTATTGTTTACCTTACATGCATTTACATTTCATCAGTGATATTATATGTTTGGTGTATGGAATCTACTCAGTCAGTTATTACAGAACACTTGGTTACAAAGATTAGTTTGAAAGTTTTTAAGGGTACTGATTCACCCCTCCCCTCTCACTACACATCTATCCATTATTCCAACAAATGGTATCAGAGCTTGTTCTCTTGTTTAGAAGGTTTAATCACTGAAGAGAAAAGATCTTACAATGGAAAGGTATACACTTGATAAAACTATTGAAAATTAGAAGTTATAGTTGCAGATCTATGTTGAACAATACAAATAACCCAAAGTGGAACTCAGAGAGATGTTGATTAAGAGAAAGGACATGACACTTCATTTTCATGAGACTGATTATCAGGAAGAAAAGATTCATGACCCATTTGACACATCTGGATCTAAATCTGGTAGCATATTTGATGCATCTGAAGGAATCATATCAAAGCTATCTGAGAATAATCAACAACTTACTGAACAAGTGAAAGCACTGTAGATTGGTCAAGATACAAAAATGGTTAGAATGGTCAAAGTCTTGAATGATGCAAAGAAAGCTGGACAAGATAGAAACATGGTTGTTGGTGACAGAAGATAGATGAATAAAAAGTTACAAGAAAAAGAATCTGAGATATTGAGACTTACTAAAAATTACTTTGAGATCACCAATCAAGTGGTTGCTATGAATCACGAGGCAAATTGAGATAATAATGAACTTGCTAGAGGAATAGAAGACATTGGTGCACTAAAATAAGATAATGAAAAACTAAGAAATGAGTTGAAGATTCTTCAAAAACATAATGAAGTGATTAAGAGATTTTAAGAAAGTACTAAGAGAATGGATGGATTTCTGAACTATCAAAGAAGAATGAACAAAAATACCAGACTAGGGTATACTGAGCAAGGAGAATCATCAAATCAAGCTAAAAAAGGAATGTATACTCAAGTCCAAAGCCTAAGAAGCCCTCTTTCCATCACTATGAAAAACTAGGCCACACATCAAATGTTTGCAGGAGAAAAGAAAAAGGTATTACTAGAAACCCTCCTAAATTTAATGGTATTTTCTATAGCTATAATAGGCATGGACATCAAGCATATGAATGTATATCTAATTTGAAAAAACCATAGAAGAAACCATACATGGATATATATTGTCAAAATTGCAACATGCATGGTCATACATGACAAGCATGCATAAACAATAAAAGGAAGATCTGCAAGCCTAAAGGTTAAGAAAAGGTAAATCAATAGAGAAGACAAGGAAATGCTTATGCATGGGATTAAAACAATTGAGGAAGTTATAAAACTTATGGTAAATATGGGCATATATCATTGAACTATATGAGACAATGGAGAACTAATTCTAGAAATTAGTCAAACTCTGGTATGACATGTTCTCACTATCACAAAGTCGGTCACTTAAGTAGAGATTGTGTAGACAAAACAAATACTTATGGAAATGGAAATACAATTGAAGAAATCGTGAGGATCAGAAATCAAATGTGGAGGAAAGCATCAAATTATAATACATGACTAAGCACAACAGTTAGTGACACCTCATTCGATGGATTAGGTGGATCCACCGTCTCCACCTGAGAAATACAAGAAGGTAAGGAACTACGTTTTGGAAATCTATATCTTACATCAGTTCTTCTATTCATTGTACAAATACAAAATTAGCATGATTTGAGATGCAATATGGTATTATATTTTTGATTACTTTGATCTAGTTGAGTGAATTAATAACCAAGTTAGTTATGCCAGTTAGTGAATATACATGAAACAACCGAGTCGCTAAGACAACTGAGAATTTGGTATACTCACCGAGTTGAAGTATTGTCAGTGTTAACCGAGCATAATGTTCATCCACCGAGTAGTTGGTGATGAGCATTGATTGTGCTTCCCAAATTCATTTACTATAAATTTGATCGATGTGAACTCATTTGTTCACACAACGATCACATAGAAGAGTAGAGAAAAATAGAGAAAATCTGAAGTAAAGTATTTCGATCATTTTATAGAGATTCTGAGTCTATTTCGAGCAGCTAATAGGTTAGTCATTATGAATTTTGCACTTACCAAGTCATTCAAAAACTTTTTGTGGAAACCCTAAATTAGAAATCATGGTATCCTCATCTCAAACCATGTAGGCAAAGACGGAGAAGGAGAAAAAGGTTGTTCTTATTAAGAATTTCACTTGCACAAAACCAAACTACAATATACATCCACAGGTTGCAGCCCAACCCGAAAACAAAGGTGCATTTTCATCAATTTTGACTAGGGCTTTGTTGGTTCAAGATGTATGTGCATACATTCACTGTAAGATAGGTGAAATAGGGGATTTTGAGCTTATTTCTACATACCAGTCACTATGCATAGATGGGAAGTTAAAAGATGATCATAAGCATCTGGAGGTCAAAGGATTAACCAAAGCCATAAAATTTTTGAAGGTTTTTCAAACTGAATGGATCCACATTATTTTGAGAAGATTACACGATGGAAAGCTTTGGATAGATGAACCAAAGAAGATAACCAAATATTTTATTCACACAGTAACCATATATCCCATATTTGACAAATCAAAATCCCTAAGACACCCACTGAGACCTGAGATAGAAAAGATTACAGGAGCCAAGTGGGATGAAAGAGGTCTAAAGATCAACTCAATCAAAGATCCTGAACTTAGGTTTGGTTCCTATGTCATTGGATACAAGATATTCCAGTCTAGTAGACCAAACAATGTTGTATGCAGAGCTGTTGACATTGCTTACAAGATTGTAAAGAAAGGTTTACAACTTGATCTCGCTGAGTTGTTGTAGAGGAAAATTGAAGAGAATATGAGAACCATTAGATCAACACGGTAAAATACATGTAAGTTTGGTTCACTACTTCTATGCACATTCTTCTACCTACAAAATTTCTTTCCCTCCGTCGGTACTGTCAAATGGAAAACCAACCGACTGATTACACTGCAAATCAGTGATTTTATTACAAGTTTAGGCACAAAATTTGAACCAATTATGAATGATTATTTTTCTAAGTTCAAAGCTAGGATGGAAAAGGGAACTCAAATTCCAGTGTAGTTGGTAGAAAAATACAAAGATGAAATTTTTTTTGTAGTTGACACTGATACTACTCTCATCAAAGTAGCACAACCGACGACAACATGGCTACCTCCGATGGATTATGAATTCAACATTGAAATTTATCTTGATGCAATTGAAAAATTGTTAAATGAACCAGTTAACAAATCTACCATGAGATTTGGCACATATGATGAAGGACAGACCCGAATATCTACTGGTCTAGAAGTTGAAAATATGGGAAGGAAGAAGACTAAGATTGTGAAGACCTTAAAAATAAAATTTGCCATCATTGATGAAGAATTGGACAATTCAGTTAATGAAACCAAGGAGCATACCTCACTTAGTCAAGATGAAGTACCTAAACAAGATGCTGATGCCACCAAGTCTGATGGAGCACAAGTTGAGGCACCTATGGCCAAAAGGGGAAAAAGCATAAATAATGAGTCTCCACCAAAGACCAAATCACAATCGGTGACTACAGATTCACCACCTTTCAAGAAAGGAGTTGCAAAGATAACAAGATCCTCACCAAAGTTCACATACCAAACAAGGAAACAGAAGGGCACTACTGAGAATCCATCACCGAGACAAAGAAAGAAATATGTGAGGAACAAGGATGACAAGGATGATTTTGACAAAAATCATGAATAATTTAAGGTTGTACAGAACAAAACACCACAGACCATTAATGAGATTGCACAGGAAATTAAAAAAACCAGACGGTTAGGACATCCTAAGATACATGCATATGTAGACCTGACTACCAAACATAAAGATAAACTTGAAGAAGCAATCATAGGTATGATGATAAATTTCAAACGAGTTCCTATTGAATTTTCTACTTACATTTCCTCTGAATTATATGATAAGATATAAAAATAATGGTCATATGCACTCACCATCGAGAAATAGATGAGAGAGGCCACTCTCACTCTAATTAAAGTTGATTGTACAGTAGAGAAAATAAATGATATCATGCATCAGTATGCCAAAAAATTTCCTAAGAAGGAACGAACATTGAATATCATACAAGGAAATTTGAAGGAAGTGGATATAGAGAGCACCCAAATATGGAATAAATTATTGAATCCACCCGAGGAAATCAAGGACATCAAGGATGAAACAAACATTGCATCTACAATTGATACCGAGGGACATCAATCAAGTACAAAACTGATAACAATTGATGTTGAAGATGCAACTGTTGACAATGTGATGGATGCTATTTTTGAACTTTTGAAAATCTAGGACATTGAGAGATCACAATAAATGACATAACTGAAGGTGATCCTGATGATAAGGCAAAACAAGATGAGTCAATTGGAGCAACCAAGACCTTAGATGAACAAGACACAACAGAGATTGCCTGAGAAATGGTACCAGGCCAGTTGCCTATTTTGGTACAAGCTATTGAAATAGAGAGTGAAGAACAATAGAAGACACCCGATAAGGTTATAGACAAAAATGAAGACAAGGGTGATACACAAGGTACATAGACTGAGCATAGTGGTAGAAAAACAAAAGGTGATGCACCTAAAGATACCACTGATGCAACAAAAAAAGGTGAAGGTAACACAAAAACACCAACGATAGACACTTCTAATACTAACACCAGGTCAGCTACCGAGGCACCTTCCCAAGTCATCACACTAAGTATCGAGCCAACAAAGCAAAAAAATGAGAAAAAATATCAATTATAATTAACACTATCTCCTTCATCGAGAACCAAAGAGAAGAATAAGAAAAATAAGAAAGGAAGCAAGGGTCCCCTGACACTTGATGAGATCATTGAAATCCCTAATTGCGATCCATGGACACTTGACCCTGAATCTTTGACAAGGTATGGTGAAATTTGCACCCAAAAAGTAGCACAAGATAAGTTGAGGCAAGAACACAAAAGTGCATAGGTGCTAGAGACTGCTAAGGAGATTCTCATGCAAGTTGTTCCTGATGTGAACATAGATGAATCAAGCCCCATACTTGATCAACTTGCATTTCTCACTAGGAAATTAACAAACCTGAAATTGATGCCAAGCTAAAATTGGAAGAGTGAGAAGGAAAGAAGATACAATATAAAGTTACTGAAAAGATCAGCTAGGCAGTGGCAGTAAACAAGGTAACTCTGTTTGAATTTGTAAATGGATTAGAAACTATTATATTTTAATCCATTAAAATTATAAAATAATTATGCACTTTAGATCACTTCACTACTGAGATTAGTAAAAATATGCATAAATTAGATCAAGATCTAATAGATAGTGCTAATAGTCTATCAACCGAGCAACATGCATTGCAGATGCATTACACCAAGGTTCTCCAAAATTAGCAGTTGATACTAGACTTGAATAAAGAAGAAGAAAAAATTAGAGAATAGGTAACCAAGCTACATGCAACGTTACTACCGCATTTGGTTATGATGCAGAAACATGTGACATTGGTAAAGAATTTGATTGCCACCCTAGAACTTTCAGTCACAGAAAGAATATATGATATGCATGCTCATATAAAATTAGAGCTATTAACCCTTGAGCATTTAAAACAAGAATGGGAGAAGCTACTGGAAAATCTCAAGCAAGCCCATCCTAACATTTTTGACAAATTGTAAGTTATATTCCTTTTGTCATTATTTTTAAAAAAGGGGGAAATATATGTATATAAGTATAGTAAAAGGGGGAAACTATAATCAAGTGGAGTAATATACATATATTGAGAGAATGTAAAAAGGGGGAGTCACTATGTATAGTTATTTGTAAATGATAAGTTTTTGATACTAATGCCAAAGGGGGAGAATGTTACTCCAAATGAGCAGTAAAGTTTTTCATTAGTACTCAAGCTCTCAAATGGACAGTAGGTAATAGAGTCACAAATAGACCAGTCAGTTTAATCACCAAAGTACAGAGTTAACCGAGAGCATTGATAATGTGCAAAGTTAACTGAGTGCAGTGATTATTGAGCAGATAGACTTCACCGAGCATTAGTCCACACTGAGATACATAGTATAACCTAGATACAAAGAGAACACAAAGCACTGAGACACAACATTTACCGAGTGGACCAGATGCCACATAAAATTTTGTTATGGCACATCAATCTAGGTAACAAATTTTTTTCGACCTAGATAACAATTTATAATGATCAAGAACATTAATTACAAATTTACAACATTAATTGTTTATATCTCCTATGTTTAGATTATCAAGGTAAATTATGTACACTTTTGATCTTAGGTTAGCGATGTTATTGTAAATCCATAATTAGGTCATGGAGTTTGATATATATAATATAAAGATGTCATTTTTAATGTATGTTGATCAAGCAATGATCAAGTAGTCTCCATACTATAGATATCAGAGACAGAACAAGGGTTTTAGGACAAAGAATACATTGCAATAATAATTTTTCAGAATAGAGGCAAGGCTACCGAGTAGAATAGAACATAAGGTATTATCATTCACAGTAAGGTGATATATTTTATATGCACTTAAATGATCTGTATCAACAATATTGAGATTGTATTTGTTCAGATCACAATTCTACATTACTCTCTAACAATTGTAATAGACCCCCAAAATATCCTAACAGAGTAAACTTAACCGTCTTTATGTAAACCTCTTAATCGAGAGAGAACATACTTTGTGTTGCTAAATCATCTCACAAGGTAGATCTAATCGATCTCATTGTTAGTCCTAATAGGGTAAGATCATTAGAAGTGATCAATATTTGTAAGCTTTAACATGCTACTCTATTTACTATAGTAGTGAAGTTTTGTGGGTCTCATCCCCACCACAGTTCTTACCTTTTAACAAGGGTTTTTTGCGATACCAAAATACTAGTGTCATGAGTACTTAATTTTCATGTATGTGTATTGTTTACTTTACATGCATTTACATTTCATCAGTGACATTATATGTTTGGTGTATGCAATCTACTAAGTCAGTTATTACATAATACTTGGTTACAAAGATTAGTTTGAAAGTTTTTAAGGGTACCGATTCACCCCTCCATTCTCAGTACACACCTCTCCATTATCCCAACACAATATGTCCCGCCCAATTTCAAAATTTCAATTTAAATGCTATTTGATTTTAGTTTTTTAGGTTATATATTATATATTTCATTTTTTATAATATTAATATTATATATTTATATTAGACGATAATAGCATTAGTATTATATAATTATTTATGTTAGTATTGTATAATAGTAGTATTATATTATATCAATATTAGTATGATATTTAGTAATAATATTTTATTATTATTTATATTAGTATTATATTAGTATTGTATTAAATGTAAATTAGTATTATATTAATATTATTTATATTAATATTATATAATAGTATAATATTAGTCTTATACTTATTAATATTTATATTATAAAAATAATAATTAGGAGAGAGAGAGAGAGAGAGAGTACCTATGAGAGAGAGTAGGAGAAAGACAATTAAACATAATATTATAATATTAATATTAAATAAAAATGCAATATTAATATTAATATTATAAAAATATAAGATTTAAAAGGTGCTTTGGTTGCTCATGAATTCCTCCATTCTATTAATGCAGACCATTCTTCTAACTTTGTCATCAAATTAGACATGATGAAGACATATGATAGAGTGTGCTTGGATTTTCTTTTTTAAGTTCTACACAAGTTTGGATTTTTGAAACAATGCTATAAATAGATTAGATTTTAGGTGCATGGTTTTCGGTTATTATAAATGGAGCATCAACGGGATTCTTCTCTTCTACTCAGGGGATTAGGTAGGGTGACCCACTATCCCCCATTTTATTCATAATAATGGCGGAAGGACTTAGCAAAACAATCAAGAGACTACACACCTTGGGGTCATGGATTGGTGCTCAGAATGGAGGTACAAACATCTTAGTTACTCACTCCTTATTTGCGGATGACACATTATTGTTTGGAAAATCCCAAGTTAAAGAAGCTATAAAGAGAAAATATATGCTAGACCTGTATTCTGTAGTATCTGGTCAGAAAATAAATGCTCAAAAATCACAAATTTATCTGTTCAACACCAATTAGATCATTACAAATAGAAATTTTCAAATCCTATAATTTTTGGTTGACATCACGCCTTCAATATATATTGGTATTCTATTTTTTGTGGGAGCAAATAAACCAGGCTATTAGTCTTTGGTCATTGAAAGAATTAAGAATAGAGTTGTGGCGTGGAAAGCTAGGTGGCTATCTTTATCGGGAAGAATTATACTCATTAAATCTTCCCTATCGACAATCCCTAATTATTACTTATCCATTCTAAAAGCGCCATCCTCAGTTATCTAGAAAATATAGAAATTAATTAGAGGCTTTTTGTGGACAGGGAATATGAACAATGAGAAGAAGATCCCACTCATAACATTAAAGGATATGGGCCAAGGTCCAGTACTAGGAGGGGAAGGAGTCCATGATTTGAGCAACCAGAATAGAGCATTTGGGGGAAAGCTAGTGTCAAAAATGTATACTAAACCCCACAATAAATGGTCCCAAATTATGCAGCACAAGTACTTAGTTAACTATAATCCTACACGAGTTATTTCTATTACTGAACCACCCAAAGGGTCATAAATTTGGAATTTCATGATGTCGACAAGAGAAGTGGTGTACAATTATGTGTTATGGGAGGTGAACAATGGGTATAGTGTAATATTCTAGAGACATTCATGGAGTGGACTACCTATATTGTTATCACCAGCAATTCCTCAAGACATCATAGCTTTGTCAGAAAATGATTGGGGTATTTCCCTCAGCAAACTCTATTTTTTCACTCCCTTACCCAACAAGTTGTGGGATTTATTTCAAGCTTGGCCAGACCTACATCATGACTCACTCTTTGCTAATATTTGGAAGTGCACCCCAACTTTAGTTGTGTGGTCTATTTGGTGGGAGCGCAACAAAAGGATTTTTAGAAATGAACCGACAACTTTGGAAATATTATTGGAAGGCATTGAGAAATCAATATCACAAGTAGTGAATGCTATTATATATCCCCGTGGTTACAATCCTATATTGACATCATGGGATGGAGCACTACTTAAAAACTAGCAAAAACTCCCATATATTGAAGCAAATCTGAGATATCTTAGACAACTTTCCTTGCATACTCTTATCCGACACACTTAGAGAAGGTAACTGAGTTGCTAATTACTTATCCAACTTGGGGTGCGATGGTGTTCATATAATGTTGAATCAGCCAACTGTGATGCCAGATGAACTTTATGAATTACATAGGTTGGTGGATTTAGATAAAGAAAAAATAAGCCTTTGATGTAGAAATAGAAAGCATTAGTAATAAATTGGTACATCTTTATAACCGCATCAAGAAAATGAGCTCACTTAGTACTAAAATTCCATCTTATGCCATAAAGTGCAATTATTCCTTGAGATCGAGTGCACATTGTGCAATTATACTTTGATGTGAAGATGGAATAATTAATGCAGACATCTGCTGAGACATGCTTCAAAGTTTATTAGCATTGGTGACTGGAAGAATTCCAAGTGGGGTACAGATATTCTCTGTAGATTGCATTTAGAGGAAGGATTTTGTAATAAATCTCCGGTCATGAATTGATAGTGGATAGTATTTAGATGAGCATGCAAAGTACAAACAACTCATGGAATCACCAAACAATGGCCACCAAATCTAAAAATATGACAAGGAAGAGGTATGCATGGATAAATATAATCCCATTTAGGGTCTATGCTGAAAATATAAGTGACTCAGCACGACTGATTGTCTTGTTTCCAAATGAATTCACTATTTTTTTCCTAAAAACAAAGACCTGTTCATTTATTAATTACAAGTTGGATGCAATTTTAAAGTGTACGCAAGAAGAAGGTAGTAATGGGATGTCTCTATTTAAACTAATTCATTCTTCTATACATGAAATGAAATGGCAATGACTTCTCAGGTTGCGGTATATGCCCAACGCAAACAATGTGCAAGATACCATGCTAAAATACTTCCAAAGAATTATAGAATTTGCATCACACCAAATGAAGATGAAGAAGTCCTCCCCTACAATATTGACGACTCTATGCTAGATGATATTTTTATGTCTCACTCTGTCATTATTCGATCAACCATTAAAAAAATCATTGGGTACGAAAATCAGGAGCCAAAATCCAAGCAATTTCTATATCCATCACAGGTTGTTTCAATTTTTCTTTCCAATGCTATAGATTTGCTACAATCGGTTCAGTTATTGGGAATTTTGGCTTTTACATTTGTCAAGTGCCATTTCTGGGAGGAAAGGAAATTGAAGAAGGCAATGCAAAGATATGATCTCTGGGCTGGAAATGCATTGGTGGGAGGGTTTTTCCCTTGAAAAATACTACTAAGGAACCATGCTTACATGGAAATTTTTGATAGCACTAAAAGGTCACTGGAAAAGCAATATTTTTGACACCTCAAAGGGGTGCTACAATCAATGGGTTCTATTCTAGGTTATTCATTGGAGGAAAAAGTATGAATGGTAGCGGACACACTACTCAAGTTGATGGAAATGCCGAATATCCCACCACCACCATTAAAGGTTTTTCAGGTTACCCATCCACACTTTAAAACAACTTCTGCAATGACAAAAATGGTGGAACACCCTCCAATCTGACAAAGTGTGACTGCTATGGGATGGTTTCCTATGGTTAGCAATAGTTAAGAGTAGAAAGATGTTGAATGGGGTCACTCTGAGGAAAAGCCGACACAAGATAACCAGGAAGAAGATAATTAGGGGCCAGGATGGGAATGTACCATACATGCACATCATGTCTCTAGTTGGCCTTCCAAACCTTTGGGTTGGTCTCCAAAGTCACAACCTGATTCTGTGCTACCTGACTCTGAAGCAATGGATGAGTAACACGAAGCTCATATTAAGTGTCTGAAACTTTGGTATGGGAATGTTTCTAAAGGTTTTGTATCGACATATATGATGGTCCACACTCATCATGAATATATGAAGAATTAATGTATTTTGAAGATATTTTTTGGCTACCAAATGATATATGCGTGATTGCTGTGTATAGATAAAATCATCATGATCCTCAATGTCAATGTACAATGACATTGCTTGTAATTCATAGGATATAGGTTTTAATACTATCTTATTTTGTATTGAGCAAATATTTCAGGTTTTCTTACTGGTTCTTTCCCGTTTGAGCTCTCAAACCAGTCCCTATTATAATAAAATATATTCAGTGGTAAATCCACTTTTGCTTAAAAAAAATATTAATATAATAAAAAATATAATATTAATATAATAGAAATAAAATTTATAAAAGTAATTAAAAAGTAAAATAAATATTCAAAATAGCATGAAAATGACAAAGTTCAAAATTAAAAATGTTAAGAAAAGCAAAATTTGAGTGGGAGATTTCAGTATCCAATTTGTTTTACTGGCATCCAAAAGTAAAAAATGATTCTCTAGGTCCCTCAATCCTAGAACCACATTTTTTGCAGAGAATTTTACGGGATTGTAGTTGTGGAAGAAAAAAAACTACTTTTTCCACCATTTTTGTTGGAATTTCTCTATATTAAAAGGTTTTGCATCACCTTTTGGTCTCACCATGGGGAGTAGTAGTCATTGAAAGCATAAACAGAAGAGGAAGCTCACAAATGAAGAGATTGAAGTGTATAGAGAAATGGATAGGGTTTCCTATTGGAATAAGAGACAAGGTATGCTAAATATTAATGTAGATGAGGGCATAGGCCCACCCTTAAATGTATTTTCAAGTGAAGAAGAACATGAATTTGAAATGATTTATGACAATAATATTGAAAATGAGAATGTATGGATTGAAGATGAAAATGTAGGATTTGAAAATGAACATGTAGATGTGGACATTGGCAATGAAATTCCACTGATTTAATATAAAGGAATTGACAATGATAATGGTGCTCAAGAACCAAATCAATGTTACATATCTCCAAATTATATGAGAAATGAAGTCCCTTGGGAGGAAGAAAGACAAACTTCAAATTTGAGACCTTCAAGAACAACAAAATGGTTACTTGAAATTGATGAGAACATAATGAGAAATTATGATGGAAAGAGATAAGAAAGAACCACTCGGTTGTGGGTTTCAAATATTTTGATCAAATTTTTAGCCACAAGACATTGGTCGAGCAATGTCAAATGTTTGTGCAGTGGTTAATGATGCAGAAGATGAGACATTTACTAGTCAAATTGAAGATAAGTGTGAACAATAAAAAGGAGAGGAATTCTATTATTGTGAGAAATATTTTTAGTGTTCTCAATTCCATTGGGAATACTACCAAGGAAAAAGTAAAGAGAGCCGCTAAGAGGGTTGTTACAACCTCCTTAGTAAGTCATCATTTGAGAAAGGATTGTTTGATGAGACAAACTTGTGTTGAATTGAATCTAAATCATAAAATTTTGGATAGAGCAAATGCAAGAAGAGAAAGAATTGTTGATCCCCTTCAAAATGATACATCGGCTTATGGTGGGAGACTTCCACGTTGTGATAAGAAGCTTACCGATGGTGTGAAGGATCAAATTAAACTATTTTGGCAATCCAACTCAAGAGTGTCACGGAATGTGAAGGATGTCTTGAAGTTGAGAATTGGCATTCGAGACCACACCCGCATCCCAAACATTATTTGGAGGTGATTCAATTAATGTTGTTCAAAACAATTTGTGAGACACATCCAACATTGCAAATATCACAAAGAGCTTTTCAAGCCTTCAAGACTTTTTTTTTGTGTACCTCTTAAGATTCAAAATACTTGTTGCAAATATCATGTGGAGTTTTCAATGTACCATGAACTATTACAATCCATTCATTTTAATTTGCATACTAGTAAAGTGTTGGAGGAGTGTGGTGCAAGTGCTCTTCCAAAATCACCAAGAGAGTTGCTAGATCATTTTTTATGTCCTAAAGATGATGTATGTTTCTTTTATAGACAAGATTGCTTAAATGAAAAGTGCTTAGAGTGTGGTGGGTTAGTGAAGTTTGTTTCATGTTTTCATGAGGGCTACGAACATAATTTTGGAAAGAAAATTGTCCAAAAAAAGGCATACAAAACCATTAAATATATATTGAAAAGTAGAGGTGAAGGCTATAGATGTGAGTTGGTTACAAAAAATTCTCGTATTTTTTATTGGTTGTGTAGAATGCATGTAGAGAGAGGTGTACCTCTAGTGCAGGAGCACCCATGGGTTTATAGAGTCAATCCTATGTAATTTTGGTGTGTGAGCCCTCTAAGGCATGTTAAGGTCATGTTGACCATAGTGTGTGGGTACAATAGGGATTAGGATCTAGTTTAGTCTTAAGTCCTTAGAAAGTTGCAATTAAGGGCTAAAATGTTGTAAAGCCTCCTAATTGATTAGAAGAGATGATGATGTCAGCATGATGTCATTAGGACTTGGATATGTTTAGAATAATGTTTGAACCAAGATATAAGTATAGGATGAGGTTAGATTAGTTATTAATCTCATTGGCATTGAGTTGTGAAAAAGTGCAAAAAGATGTTAAAAAGTTGCTCAACAACTTTTGCAACATTTAAAAGTTGCTCAGACAACATTGTCCAAGTTTTGTAAAAATGATGGAGAAGTGAACTAAGAAAAAAAAAAGGCATGATTTTCCTACTTAAGAAATTTTATGACCTAATCCCAAGGTTAGACACCTATTGTACGGATTTTGATTTCAAAGAATACACATAAGTGCTGATTTTGTGTGCATTTAGTTAGTCATTAAGTAATAGTAGATTGAATATGGATTGAATTCAGCACTGTAGCTCATGCATGTCTTAGAGTAGTTGTATTTATTGTTTTGTGTGCTATTGGTTTTTTGTTTTGAAGTTCTATAATTAGTTTAGTGTAAATATTTGTGTTCTGCATTGCTCACTAGATCAAACTAGACAGTTATTGAAGATTGAGACCTAATTCACTATCCCACTATTCAATCTATATGGCCTCTTGGTGATATTGAGTAGACTCCATGTAAAATTTTTTAATAGGATCTTGGGCCCTCAAATGTAGAGGAAGCAATTTTAAGGTCTTTCCCTAGGCGAGCCAGTGGTGAGCCGGACTAGGGAAGAAATTTTTGTAGAGTTCTTTAGTTGCAGGGGTGTGAACTAAAGACCCAATCAACTATTGTGGATTTAATTTGGGAGTGTTCTAAAGGTTTGGTGAAGAGGAGCAGGCTGTGCCAATCTATATTGGGGCCTAGAAATTGTAGACTAGACAAGAAACTAGTGAAGTCCTAAAACCCTCCTAAAACCACACATTTTGGGTTAGGGTATTGTTCAGAAGGATGGAACCATAAGAACCCAAAAATCCTTGATAGGTTGGAAAATGAACCAAGAATAAAAAGGAAAGTACAAGGTCCTTTGGGAAATAAGTGATGAAAATCCCTATTTTCTTGGAATAGGAGGTTTAATAGGGCTACTAGTCATTAGGTCTGTTTTGAAGCCAATTGAAGAAATTGACTAGAAAGATGAATCAAGAGGGACTCCTAACACCTCTAGTCGATCAAATTGCAATTTCTAGGAACACCTCCTCACCTTTTGAAGAATAATTTAGAAGATAGGGGGTGGAAATTATTTGAGTGAGTTTAAGGGCTAAAGAGTAGGAAGCTAGTAAGCACCAAGTAGAAGTCATGGCTTGGTAGTTGGGTTGGTCAAGGAGACTAGGGGATCAAGAAAATTGAAGTGATCCTATAGGTTAGAAGGTGTGTAGAGAAGGCACCTTTCTATCTATTTAAAGACTAGGAGAATGAGCTTGTGATTGGCTCATCCAACCTCCGTATCAGATTGGTATCAGAGCCCCAAAAAGATTTGGGATTGCATAGTGTATGTCAGAGTGTGAATCTAGTGGGTCTTCAAGCATGGTGACCAATATGGAATTGGCCAATAAGGTCAATGAATAGGATGTAGACAATAGGATATTGAGAGAAATAATAGCCTAATTAGAGAAAGCATTGAGTGAAGTGCAAACAAAGATTGATGAAGTTAATGATAAACTTGAAGGGAAGGAAGCCAAAGGAAAAGAGGTTGTTGAAGAGGATACAACTCTAGAACCTGACCCTGTGTTGCAAGAGGAGCCCTTCTTTAAAGCCTTGAAATCTATGAGTGGGAAGAATCTTGAAGGAATACCACTTTTTTGTGGAAGGATGGAAGAAAATATAGTCATGGAATGGATAGAGGGCATGGAGAACCATTTTGAATGTGATGTATTCATACAAGAACAAAAGGTAAGGGTGGAAAAATCAAGACTTAGAGGCTCTGCATTGACATGGTGGAAGTTCATTCAAACAAAAAGGGAGAAGGAAGCAAATAAATAAATTGCCACTTGAAAGGGCATGGTAGTCAAGGTGAAAGAAGCATACATACCTAATGGCTACAAAATACAACTGATTAAGAAGAGACATAGCTTGAGACAAAATTATCTTGATGTAGATTCCTAGACAGAGGAGTTTCAAAAACTCTGTTTGAGGTCAAATGTAAGTGAAGATGAAAGCCTTAAGTTGTCTAGGTACCCAAAATGGTTTAAAGTGGAACATCGAAGAGGAGATGACTCTACTAAGCCCAAGAGAGTACACTAGTGTTATCAATTAGCCATCAAGATTGAGAAAAAGAGAAAGAGGAAGAAAGATCAAACTTCCAAGAATAGAGGAAGAGGGAGAGACAAAAGGGGTCACAGAGGTGGTTACCAAGGAAGAGGGAATGAACATAGAAACCAGGTAAAGTCCAAGCTTGTGGATCATGGTAATGAAACAAATTATAGAGGAGGTTATGGAAGAGGTAGAGGAACTCAAGGAGGTTCTAGTAGAGGAAGAGGTGCAGGCAAAATCAATTCATATTTTTCTATCATGAAGTGCTATAACTGTGTTCAAATGGGACATCCAGCTTATAGGTGTCCAGAGAAGGAATCTTATTCAAACAATGAAAATAGAGTGGCATATGCACACAAAGACACATCAAGTGTCAAATCACCAGACATGAGTCACATTGAATAAAAAATGGGAGAGAATCTAATGTTTAGAAGAGTCTTGATCAGACAACCAGTGAAAGAGGAACCTAAGCAGAGAAGAGCCTTGTTCAGAATAAGGTGCAATATTCTTGGTAAAGTGTGCAAAGTGATTATGGATTTAGGCTCCACAGATAACATCATCTCAGAAGTAGTTAAAAAACTTAACTTGGAAAAGATACCCCATAAAAATCCCTACAAGGTGACATGGTTGAACAAAGGGAAAAGTGTCCTTGTAAATGAAAAAACATGGGTTGAATTCTCCATTGAAAGATACAAATATAAGTTAATATGTGATGTGTTTCCTATGGATTATTTCCATCTCCTATTGGGAAGTGATGTGGATAGAAGTCTTGTTGCTGCTACAGAACCAACTTTGCTCTTCTCTGAGATCTTTCTCCTAGATCTCTTAGGGTATTCACAACCCTAAACTGAGGTAATTCACTATCAACTTTACCTCCCCTTCAAGACTCGGTCCCCATCGACATGCTTTTCATCTCCTTCTTACTAAACCTACATAAATAGATTCATTCTACTCACTCAATCAATATCTTCAAAACATTGCTTTCATTCTCTTCCCTAGCCGGACTATTACCGATCTCACCTAGGGTAAGATCTCTTGATTCACACCTGTTACTTCTCATACCCAAAAAAAAAGGAAACTATGTACAAGGGATCCTCTCAATTTCCATCCCAACACATGACTCTCACCATGGATTCAAAAACCTTGAGGGGCCATTAATGGTTACAACCCAGAATAGGTGAAGAACCAATAGCTTACAAAATATAAAATAAAGTAATTAATCTACTTGCATACAAAAGGAACCACAAATAAGCTTGATATCCACTAAACACACAATCTACAACTTTTCATTACTGGAAACAAAACAAAATAGTACAATAATCTACAAATCTCTAACTTTCCTGTAGCTTCTCTTCTTTTCTATCTCTACTCTCTAGATCCCTAAAATGAAGGCTTGGGATGTTATTAATAACCATCCTCTCATTGGAAACAACCCTAATGATTCACTCATTCACAATAGTCTCTTCAGGAACCATTACAACTAACCATACTCTCCATAAAAGACAAGATCCACTTTTCACGGGCCATTACGGAGGAATATTTCTGAGCAACAGTAACATAAAATTGAGCTCCAGTGTTGGCCGAGGTGCTAGGCACTAGTGTAGGCCAAGCTGCTAGGCACTAGTGTAGGCCGAGTGCCAGTGATACCAAGCAACTTATCCAAGGTTCCTGATTCCTTGGTTGGATTTCCAGAGGCTTACAAACTACCTCACACACACACAACTAAAGGAAACCAACTAAGAAACCTATCTAGACATGGATTGACCTATTCATATCCATCTTAGGGAAAAAAATGACCTTCTAAGGTCCACACAAACTCTCCTGACTTGGCTAGAGTTAGTACATGCCAAAAATAAAGAGCTATGGGTTTAAGCTAGGTGTGCTCCTACACCATACTCCCCCAGACAAAAGAAAGGTTAATCCATCCTTGGATTGAGCATGTTTGGATCAATGCCCAACCTCTTGAAGTCTATTTCTCTGATCCAAGTAGCATCAACATCTTCTTTTCGATGCCATTTGACAAGGTGCTCCATATAGTCTTTGTTCCTAGTCTTCTTGTAGACCCTTGAGTCTAGTATCTTTTCAGCTGTCATAGATAGAGTAGAGGTTAATTTAACATATTTTACCTCTTATATTACCTCTTGAAGGTTTTGATCAACATATTAAACTAGTCCTTTGTATGCTATCGAATCTGCAATGTTGAAAACCGGTGACAACCCAATGTCTTCAGGAAGCTCCACCTTATATGCATTGTTTCCATACTTTGCAAGTATCTTTCATGGACCTAGCCTCTTCATCTGTAGCTTGTGAGGAACACCTTTTTTCAGCCTATGTTTGTTCAAGTGTACCATCACAAGCTCTCCAATGTGAAATTGAACATCCCTCTTGGATACATCCACCTTTTGCTTTACCTTTTCAACATTTTTAATCAAGTTCTTTCTCACACTTTCATGGAATTCTCTCATTGAATGAGAAAAGTCCTCAGCATATCCACTACCATGCATTCCTTCCTTCAATTCTCTAAGTTCAAAAATTCCTCTTGGGTGAAAGCCATAAAAAATTTCAAAAGGACTCTTACCAGTTGATTTGTTCACTGTATCATTGTATGCATATTCAACTTGTCCAATGAGTTGGTCCCATGCTTGACCATACTCCTTTGTGAGGCATATCAAAAAGTTACCATGACTCATATTGACCACCTCTATTTGGCCATCTATTTGTGGATGATAGGTAGATCCAAAAGACAAGTTAGTGCCAAGCTTTTTCCATAAGGTCTTCCAAAAATGGCTCATGAATTTTGTGTCCCTGTCTAAAACAATACCGAGTGGGAGTCCATGGATCCTCACCACTCCACTAAAAAAAAACTGTGCAATGTTACAAGCATCATGAATGGTCTCACAAGGTATAAAATGTGCCATCTTACTAAATCTGTCCACAAGAACATAAATACTATCATATCCCTGCCTTGTTCTTGGCAAACCAAATACAAAATCCATGCTTATGCATTCCCATGGTCTGGTTGGGATTGGAAGTGGCTGGTAAAGACCTGCATTGGAAGATGTGCCCTTTTCCTTTTGACACACTACACAACTATCAACATACTGTCTAACATCTCTATTCATTCTAGGCCAAAAATAGAACCTAGTGACTAGCTCTTGAGTCTTAATGACTCCAAAATGACCACTAAGTGCTCCATTATGTTTTTCAGGAATCAAATTCTCTCTAGTAGATCCTTTAGGAACACAAAGTTGACCTCCTTTAAATAATAAATCATTCTGCAAGGTATATTTAGAAAAATCACCATGAAAGTTGTTTTTAAACTCCTTGCATACCTTGTAGACTTGGGAAAAATCTTCATCTCAACATATAGGTCTTTGAAGCTATCAATACCTATGCTTTGTAGCTGAAATTCTTGGAATGTGAGAAGCCTTCTACTCAATGCATCAACAACCTTATTATGTACTCCCTTTTTATGCTTGATATTGAAAGTGTAGGCTTGTAGATACTCCACCCACTTCATGTGTTTGCTACTAAGTTTGTCTTGAGAGTTAAGGAAGCTAAGAGCTTGGTTATCAATATATACTATGAACTCCTTTGGCAACAAGTAGTGCCTCCACTTCTTGAGTGCTTGGACTTGAGCATACAACTCTAAGTCATAAGAATAGTACTTCTTCTTTGCATCATTTAGCTTCTCACTATGGAAAGCTATTGGTCTTCCTTCTTGGCTTATGACAGCCCCAATGGCCACATTACTTGCATCACATTCTACTATAAAAAGCTTATCAAATCTTGGAAGAACTAGAGTAGGCAACTCTTCTATCTTCTCCTTGAGTGTTTTAAACCCTTTGTCAGCTTGTGGTGTCCATTGAAACTTTATCTTCATCCCACCTCTAATGGTGTCTAACATAGGTGCACAAATCCCACTAAAATGTCTAATGAATTTTCTATAATACTGAGCTAAACCATGGAAAATCCTCACCTCAGTTGAAGCCTTGGGAGTAGGCCAACTTAGAATGGCATCCACCTTTTCTTGGTCCATTTTGAGATTACCCTGTGAGAAAACAAAACTGAGATATGCAAGCTCTTGCTTCATGAAGTCACACTTCTCCAAATTGATCATTAGCTTTTCATCATTAAATTTATTGAAAACAATTTTCAAATGCCTAATATGCTCCTCCTTAGTTCCACTAAAAACTAAAATGTCATCTAGGTAGACAATAACAAACTTACCAATGCATTCTACCAATATCTCATTCATAAGCCTCATAAAAGTTGAGGGAGCATTAGACAAACCAAATGGAATTACAAGCCATTCATGCAAACCTTCTGTAGTTTTGAAGGCTATCTTCCATTCATCCCCTTTGTTTATCCTGATTTGGTGGTAGCCACTCTTAAGGTCAATTTTTCTGAAGTACTTTCCCCCCCTAAACAGTCCATTAGGTCTTCAATTCTAGGTATTGGGAACCTATACCTAATGGTGATTCTATTAATGGATCTAGAATCAGTACAAAGTCTCCAAGCTCCTCCTTTCTTAGGTGCTAAAATATTATGGACTGCACATGGGCTTAGGCTCTTTCTAATTAGGCCTTGGTCTAATAACCCTCTGATTTGCTTGGCTATTTCCTCATTTTATTGATGGGTCATCTTATAGGAAGCTTTGTTGGGTAAGGTAGCTCCTAGTATGAAGTCAATCTTGTGGCTAAAAATTCTCTTAGGAGGTAGGGGAGTGGGATTGCCATCATTCACAATATCCCTATACTCTTTGAGTATTTCTTTCACCTCTTTTTGTATCTTTGATTTCTTGACAACAACTTCATATTTTGGCTTTAATACCAAAGAAAATCCAACTCCTTCTTCTTCTCCTAGAGTCTTCAAGAAATATTTCCCGTCAACCATGAGCACACTTGGACTTGATGTCTTCATTTCTCCTTCTTCTATCAGAGACTAAATTTTGAAAGTCACTCCATCTTTCTTCAATGAGTAGGCATTCTTGGTTCCATGGCTTGCCTATCAAATTTCCATGGCCTTCCAAGTAGAAGGTGACATGCATCCATGGGAATACTGTCACATAGAAATCTATCTTTATACTTTCCAATGGTGAATTATACCCATGCTTGTTCTCCTACAAACACATGTTTTCATTTGTTGAGCCATGTAACCTTGTATGGGTTTTCATGTGGAATCCTTTTCAAATTTAACTTGGTGGTTGTCTCTTCACTAATGATATTATCAGTTGAGCCTAAATCAACAATGACTCTACACACCTTCCCTGTGATCTTGCACTTCACTCTAAAGAGTGCTCTCCTTTGGCTTGGTTCTTCTTTGCTTGGCTCTCTGATTAAGGTCCTCTTTATCATGAGGTTCAGTGTTGGTTACCATCTTGGATGAGTCAATAGACGTTCCTGCAGATAACATCCAAACAACACATGCCCAAATATTTAAGGGCTCTGATACCAATATGATGTGGATAGAGTTCTTGTTGCTTCTACAGAACTAGCTTGGCTATGCTCTGAGATATTTCTCCTAGATCTCTTAGGGTATTCACAACCCTAAATTGAGGTAATTCACTATCAGCTTTACCTCCCCTTCAAGACTTGGTTCCCATCAACATGATTTTCATCTCCTTCTTACTAAACCTACATAAATAGATTCATAATACTCACTCAATCAATGTCTTCAAAACATTGCTTTCATTCTCTTCCCTAGCTAGACTATTACTGATCCTGCCTAGGGTAAGATCTCCAGATTCACACCTATTACTTCTCGTACCAAAAAAAAAAAGGAAACTATGTACAAGGGCTCCTCTCAAGTTCCATCCTAACACATGACTCTCACCATGGATTCAGGAATGTCAAGGGGCCATTAATGGTTGCAACCCAGAATGGGTGAAGAACCAACAACTTACAAAATAGAAAATAAAGTAATTAATCTACTTGCATATAAAAGGAACCACAAAGAAGCTTGATATCCACTAAACACATAGTCTGCAACTTTTCATTACTGGAAACAAAACAAAAAAGTTCAATAATTTGCAAATCTCTAACTTTCCTGTATCTTCTCTTCTTTTCTATCTCTACTCTCTAGATCCCTAAAATGAAGGCTTTGGATGTTATTAATAACCATCCTCTCATTGGAAACAACCCTAACAGTTCACTCATTCACAAGAATATCTTTAGGAACCATTAAAACTAACCATATTGTCCATAAAAGACAAGATCCACTTTTCATGGGCTGTTACAACGGAATATTGCCGAGCAACAATAACATAAAACTGAGCTCTAGTGTTGGTCGAGTTTCTAGGCACCAATGTAGGCCAAGCTTCTAGGCACTAGTGTATGCTGAGCTGCTAGGCACTAGTGTAGGCCGAGTTGCTAGGTACAAGTGTAGGCCGAGCTTCTAGGCACCAGTGTAGGCCAAGCTACTAGGCACCAGTGTAGGCCAAGTGCCAGTGATACAAAGCAACTTATTCAAGGTTCTTGATGCCTTAGTTGGATTTCCTGAGGCTTATAAACTACCTCACACACACACACAACTAAAGGAAACCAACTAAGAAACCTATCTAGACATGGATTGACCTAGTCATATCCATCTTAGAGAAAAAAATGACCTTCTAAGGTCCACACAAACTCTCCTGACTTGGCTAGAGATAGTACATGCCAGAAATAAAGAGCTAGGGGTTTGAGCTAGGTGTGCTCCTACACCAGGATGACCATGACAATATGACAGAGGAGCCATTTATGATAGGAAAGAAAATATAGTCTCATTCAAGAAGGATGGAAATACATTCAAAATAAAGTCTTTTCTAGATGAAGGAGACCAACCAAAGACTCCTAGTGTATTACTTAGAAGTGGAAAAGAGTTCATGGAAAATCTTTGACAAGAAGGTAGTGAGGGATATGCCATAGTTGTAAATCCCAAGGAAGGGGAAAAGACTACACCAAAACCTATACCAGTGGAGGTTCAAGCACTGCTTGAAAGGTTCAAAGACATAGTCAGTGATGGTACACCAACAACCCTACCTCCTAAGAGGTCTATAAGTCATCAAATAGACTTTATCCCAGGGGATTCATTTCCCAACAAAGAATCTTACAAGCTCACACCAGAGCAGAACCAAGAAGTAGCAATGCAAGTGTAAGAGCTACTTAACCAAGGATTGATAAAGAAGAGCATCAACCCATGTGCAATACCTATGGTTTTGGCATCCAAGAAAGGTGGTAAGTGGAGACTTTGCACTGATTCTAGGGCTATTAATAGGATTAATATTAGACATATATTCCTTATACCTAGGATTGAGGATTTGATGGATTCAATTGGAGGGGCCAAATATTTTACTAAATTGGATCTTAAAAGTGGATACCACCAGATTAGGATAAAGGATGGGGATGGATGGAATACAACCTTAAAAAACATTGAAGGGTTGTATGAGTGGAGAGTTATGCCATTTGGGCTTACAATGCCCCTAGCACATTCATGCAGATATGAATGAAGTGCTAAAGGATTGTATTGGTATATTTTTAGTGGTATATCTTGATGATATACTAATCTTTAGAAAAACAAAGGAGGAGCATCTAAAACACTTGTAGATAGTGCTAAAAGGCTACAAGAGGAACACTTATCTATTAACTTGGAGAAATGTGAATTATTCAAATAAGAACTTGTGTACTTGGGATTTGCAGTGTCTCAAGGTTCATTGAAGATGGACTCAAGAAAGGTGGAGGCTATCTTGAACTGGCCAAAATCAAACACAGGGACAGAGGTAAGGAGCTTTCATGGGTTAGCTCAATTTTATAGAAAATTTATAAGGGATTTCAATGGTATTTGTGCACCAGTGCTAGACACCATCAAAGGTGGATTGAAAACCAATTTCAAGTGGACTTATGAATGTCAAGCATTTGAGAAGTTGAAACAAAAAGAAGCTACCCAACCTATCCTCTTGTTACCTAGCTTTGACAAACTATTTACAATAGAATGTGATGCAAGTGGAGTGGCAGTAGGAGTGTTGATCCAGGAGGATAGGCCTATAGAATTCTTTAGTGAGAATATCAATGAAGAAAATAAAATGTATTCAGCTTATGAATTAGATTTTTATGCTCTAGTATAGTCACTTAGGAAGTGAAGACATTATCTCCTACCTAAGGAGTTTGTGGTGTTTACAAACAACCAAGCCTTGGGTTATATCAACATACAAGAAAAATTGAGCAACAGGCACCAAAGTGGATGGAGTATTTACAATCCTTCACATTTACTATCAAACACAAGAAAGGATAGTTGAATAAGGTGGTAGATGCACTGAGCAGGAGATTGTTGAAAATCCAAGAAGTTCAACTCTAGAGCATTGGCATAGATAGTTTTAAGGACCTCTATAGAGATGATGAAGACTTATCAGAAGCCTACAAGGTATGTTATGATTTTCAAAAGAACTTTCACAGTTAATTTGTAGAATATACATTACAGAGTGGTATTTTGTTTAAAGGGAATCAACTATGTGTACCTAAGGGTTCAATGAGGGAGAATCTCATTCACGAGAATCACAATGGAAGCCTTAGTGGTCATTTTTGCATCAACCAAACCATAGAGTTAGTGCAAAGGTTCTATCGTTGGCCCAAGTTGCCTAGAGATGTAAGAAAGTATGTTGAACAATGTGCTGTGTGTATGCAAGAAAAAGGGGGAGCTAGTAATGTATGCTTGTACCAACCTTTTCCCATTCCCAATAGACCATGTGAATGCATCAACATAGATTTTTCAGTAGATCACCCTAAGACAAAGATAGGATTGGATATCATCTATGTGGTGGTAGATATATTTAGAAAAATGAGTCACTTTATTCCTTGTAAGACTACCCATGATGCAAGATATATAGCTCATCTATTTTTCAAGGAAGTTGTGAGGATACATGGACTTCCCCTAAGAATTGTGTCAGACAGGGATGTCAAGTTTATGGGTCATTTTTAGAAGACTCTATGGAAAATATTGGGTACTAACTTGTCTTTTGGATCAGCTTACCATCCACAGATAGATGGTCAAAATGAGGTGATTAATAGGGTGTTGGGTAACTTACTTAGATGCCTAACCAAAGAGTATGGACAAACATGGGATCTAGCTATACCACAAACTAAATATGCCTATAATGACAGTCTTAATCAGACCACTAGCAAAAGTCCTTTTGAGATAGTATATGGGATGCACCCAAGGGGAGTGTGTGAACTCAAAGAACTAGGAGCCATGGAGTATAGGAGTGGTCATGCAGAAGACTTCTCAAAAAATGAAGGAGATTCAAGAGAAATTCAAGAAGACTATAATAGAGGCTACTCACAAATTGAAAGTCAAGGTGGATAAGAAAAGGAGATATGTTCAGTTTGAATTAAGAGACTATGTCATGGTTCATCTAAACAAATCCAGATTGAAGAAAGGAATGCCTATAAAGTTGCAGATGAAAAGAGTGGGACAATGCAAGATGCTAGCTAAGTATGGGAAAAATGCCTATAAGGTGGAACTTCCTTCATATTTGGGCATCTCACCAGTGTATAATGTAGTATATTTGGTGAAGTTCAAGGGACAATCATTAGAAGTAAACCAGAATAGTCAAGAGGTCTTAGAAGATGTTAGTATAGTAGATTTACCTCCAAAAGCTAAGCCTCAAGAAGATAATATTTTAGAGTCCAAGGTGAAGAAGTGAACTAGACATAAGGTGTATATGAAGCACTTGGTATATTTGAAGGATCACCCTAAATCTGAAGCTACATGGGTGGAGGAAAGCAATTTCAAGAATCTTGGCATTGATATCTCTTTGATATCCCCTCATGTTCCTTAATCATTGTGCAGAGGATGAGAATGGTGCAGGAGCACCCATGAGTTGATAGAGTCAATCCTATGAAATTTTGGTGTGTAATCCCTCTGAGGCATGCTATATATCTCATAAGGTCATGTTGACCATAGTGCATGGGTACAATAGGGATTAAGATCTAGTTTAGTCTTAAGTCCTTAGAATGTTGCAATTAGGGGCTAAAATGTTGTAAAGCCTCCTGATTGGTTAGAAGAGATGATGATGTAAGAATGATGTCATTAGAGATTGGAGAGGTTTAGAATCATGTTTGAACCAAGATAGAAGTCTAGGATGAGGGTTAGATTAGTTCTTAATCTCATTTTCATTGAGTTATGAAAAGTGCAAAAAGATGTAAAAAATTTGCTCAACAACTTTTGCAAAATTTAAAAGTTGCTCGGACAACATTATCCAAGTTTTGAAAAAATGATGGAGAAATAACCTAAGAAAAAACCAAAGGCATGGTTTTCCTACTTAATAAATTTGATGACCTAATCCCAAGGTCAGACACCTATTGTACAAGTTTTGATTTTGAAGAATACAGAGAAGTGCTAATTTTGTGTGCATTTAGTTAGTCATTGAGTAACAGTAGATTGAATATGGATTGAATTCAGCACTGTAGCTCATGCATAGATTATAGTAGTTGTTTTTATTTTTTTATGTGCCATTTTTTTTGTGTTTTGAAGTTTTGTAATTAGTTTAGTGTAAATATTTGTGTTCTACACTTCTCACTTGTTCAAACCAGACAGTTGTTGAAGATAGAGACCTATCTCACTATCCCAACGTTCAATCTAGAAGGCCTCTTGGGGATAGTGAGTAGACTCCATGTACATATGTGTTTAGGAAATTGGTTCCTCAAATGCAGAGGAAGAAATTTTAAGGTCTTTCCCTAGGCGAGCCAGTGATGATCCCGGCTAGGGAAGACACTATTGCAGAGGTCTTTACTTGCAGGGGTGTGAACTAAAGACCCAATAATATATTGGAGATTGAAGTTGGGAGTATTATAAAGGTTTTGTGAAGAGGATAAGGTCATGCCAATCTAGATTAGGGCCTAAAATTTGCAGACTAGACAAGAAACCAATGAAGTCCTAAAACCCTCCTTAAACCACACATTTTGGGTTAGGGAATTGTATGGAAGGATGGAACCCTAAGACCCAAAAAATCCTTGAGAGTTTGGAAAATGAACCAAGAATCAAAAGGAAATTTAAAGGGTCCTTTGGGAAAGAAGTGGTGAAAATCCCTATTTTCTTGGAATAAGAGGCTAATAGGGCTACTAGCCATTATGTCTTATTTGAAGCCAATTGAAGAAATCAACTAGCAAGGTGAATCAAGAGGGAATCATAACACCTATAGATGATCAAATTGAAATGTCTAGGAACATCTCCTCACCTCTACAAGAATACTTTACAAGATTGGGGGTGGAAAGTCTTTGAGTGAGTTTAAGGGCTAAAGAGTAGGAAGCTAGTAAGCACCAAGTAGAATTCATGGATTGGTAGTTCTTTCTTGGTAGTTTGGTTGGTCAAGGAGACTAAGGGATAAAGGATTTTAAAGTGATCCTATAGGTCATAAGGTTTGTAGAGAAGGGACCTTGTAGTCTATTTAAAGACTAGGAGCATGAGCTTGTGATTGGCTCATCCAACCTCCCTATCAACCTCATATTTGGAGTATTTTTAAGGCCAAACATGGAAAAGAGGATCATGATGGAGTAGGTACATGTGTAAAGAGAGATATGGTTAAGGAAAAATTGAGGATTTCAGGTGTAGAACTCCTTGATGCTCATTCTATTATTGTTTGGTGTACTTCAACATTTTCACAGGGGGGACTCTCGATTCAGTGATGCACATATTCATTTGGTTGGTTGAGTTGGGCACAATAGGAGATAGGTTGGATTGTCAAACAACAAAATATTACTAAAAAATGCATTCATTTTGAAGCTTAGATGCTAGTACATGGACCATTTGGACATGAGAGTTGGCTTGTTTTTGTCCGAGGTGTCTTCAGTGTGATTGGGATCAGTGTGAGTCAAGTGAGTGGGTCGATACATAGGTTCCAAATTATCTAACTCCTTCATCTGTCAAAATCTCTTTAATAAATGATGACATGGATTTTTCACTTTACTACAACCATCTTTTAGATCTTCTACAGCCAAGACATGTTTTTGTATTGGTTGCACCACAGGGGAATGATGAGAGATCAGATTACTGGTTAGTACGTTATGTATGAGGAAAGAAAAAACTTGCAAAACTGATGATAGATGATGACATATTTACATATCCAATAGTTTCATATGTTGTTGTAGGAATATGGTTGTGCACATACATGATTATCAATAATGGCATTCCTATGTTTGAAGACTACGAGAAGCACAAAACCATTCTCATGTATTCACACCTTGTTATAACATCCAATGTTAAGTTGTTGAAACATCAAGGAAAAAAAAAGAAAAAATAACTTTGGACTATTAATATTTCTGCTCATGAAACAATATTGAATACCCTCAAGTAGAGAGATGACCCTTCTGGAACACTTCAGTAGGTAAGTGCAACTCACTGCAAGGTTTTCCATGTTCATTACACTTATGTTCAATACATTAATTGAATTTTTCTTCTTCATTTGTTTGAGTCAATAAAATTGGTTTTGTATGTGGATTTTATGTGCAGTTGGATACATATATGATAGATATAGAAGATTGAGGTGTACATTTGATTAGCCCATAAAAAATGACGGTAAACTTCACTATGCATTGGTTACTCATGTTCTTTGGTTCGTTTAGCTACTTATACATTCATAATCTTTTTGCCAACCTATAAAATTATTGTTTTCTCTATTAAATTTTCTTGTGCCTTCCAAATTCATAGATTGGAATGTATATTTCATCGATTACCATTTGTTAAACTTATACACTCTAGGAGCGAAAAATGACACACTTATTTTTAATGTATAGTTGTGTATCTAAGATTTTGAGTAATTTTGTATCTCATACTTTTGATAAAATTGATATATTTATTCATATTATGGTTGTATCAATGATATATAATGTGTTTGTATGAAAGGTGGTGTGTACAGTCAAGCTTGCATTATGATGAAATACATGCAAGAATGCAAATATTTGACTTGGTTAAAAAAAGTATGGTATGAGATATAAAAAGTCTTATAGATCCTTGTACAAAAAAATATAAGGCTTTGTTGACTGTGTTCAAAGTAGTAAAGTATTTGATTTATATTTTCATTTGTTTGTGCAAATATGGGATCAATCATTCACCTATGAATCCCACATAATATCGAAACAATGTAGTGTTGGAGATTTGCCTCTGTGCAAATAATTGATTGTATGTTTGTCATTGATGACAACATATAATATACAACAGGTATCCTATATGCAATTATCAATACAAATGTTTTGGTACCATGTGTGTTTATTTCCATGGTGTATACATGTTCTAGATGCTATGTGCATTAATGATGAGTCAGATATGCAGTTATAGTTGAGTTATGATTAATTAGTTATGGCAGTTACAGTTTCTGGAGTTTATCTGTTAAGAGCTGATGTAAATATAGTGTCTCTTTAGTTGCGCCTATCTTTGGGATATGCGTATTTGTGTTAATGTTTAGTTATGAGTTAAAGATAATTAACCAAAGGTGCTAAACATGTTTCAATAGAATATTGATATTATATTTAATTTGGTGAAGCCAACTTTGTGAAGCGTCGCGTCTATTCAATTTGAGTTTTGCGGTCCTAACTTTGATTGCATGCTTGGTTGAGCCAACAAGAAAGTTGATGAAGTGTTTCTAGATACTGTCATGACCTTACCCTTGGTGAAGATACATATAAAAATTCTGTTATGTTCGCTAAGTGTGCAAAAAAAAAATGAAGTGAAAAAGAAAAGACAGAGAAGAGCAGAAAGTTAGAAAGAATAAGTTGAAGATCTATGTGAAGAAACATAAGTTGATTGCAATTCATTGGAACTGAATAAGACAACAGGTCTACTCAAATAGTTCATTTACTAGATATAGTGTATATCTATTGTACTGAAGGTTTTATCCTTCACCATCTTAGCAGTGAGCTATTGGACAGTGAGTCCTCACCCTTAACGGGTTATCTGTAAAAGACTCCTAACAATATCTGACCTTTAACCAGGTCTTTGTACTTATTGCATAGTAAAGATCAACTCCTAATAGGGTTGTAAGATCTTCTAACATGGATCATTATAAAATAGTGTGGTTATTTATGGGTGCTAATTCCCACCGGGGTTTTTACCTATTTGGTTTCCCCGTAATCAAAATTGTTGAGTACTCTATTGTGTTATCTAAATGTGCATTTACTTTATATCAAATTACATTTAAGAAAGAGAAAAGAATTAAATTGATTGATAAATGATTCACTCCCCCCTCTTAGTTATCCTTGGGACTATTCCAACAATTGGTATTAGAGCTAAGTTCCTTGGAGAGAAAGCCTAATAGCTTAAGGTAGATCAAATGACATACTTCAGGAAAGAGAATCCTAAGTTCGATGGAGAAAACTATCTTTTCTGGAAGAACAATATGATAACACATCTTCAATGCATTGGATTTGAGATCTATGAGATTTCCATTCAAGAAATTGAATTTCCCACCTTGAAAGATCTTGCAGCAAAAGACTCTACCATGAAACAAAAGGAAGTGTTCAATAATAATGCAATTACCAAAGAAGCCGTAATTAGTGCCCTATCCGATAGTGAATTTTCTGAGATCAAGAATACAAATAAAGCATACTCTATTTGGAAATAATTAGAAGATATATTTGAAGGAGACATCCAAGAAAAGAATGCATGCAGAAAGACATGGAAGAAAAGATACAACAATTTAGAGATGTTACCTGAAGAAAACATCAGAGCTTACAATCAAAGGATTAATGAAGTAGTATCAGGTATAAGAAATAATGGTGGAAAAATATTAGAAGAAGATATAATGGACAAATTAATGACCACATTGATAGTAGATTATGAGAGAAAGATCAATATCTTAGATGAGACTATGCAATTTTCAAAATAATTCAAGAGGGATACTTTGATAAGAAAAATATCTGCATTTGAGATATCTAGATTGAAGACAGAACCTAAAAGTGAGACAGCCTTCAAAGCCACAGTCCACAACAAGAAACATATAAGAAGCTCTAGTAATAATGAAGAAGTGGATACAGAAATAGAATAAATCATTGCTATGATTTCCAAGAAGGAAAGGAAAGGTAAAGGAAAATATGAAGGACAACTACCATTAAAATGTCTTTCATGCAACAAAGTTGGTCACTTTGCATCCAAGTGCCCTACAAGAGTCAAGAAGTTCAAATCAGATTACAAACCTAAGTACACTAAAGAATGTTATCATGTTGAGGATGGTGTAACTGATGATGAATTAGGAGAAGATGAAATTGGATTTGTTTCCATTAAATACATTGAGAAGATGCTTGAATAAATGGACAAAGAAGATGAAGTAAAAGAACATGAGTTAGCATTAGTTTCTGTATAGTTGGAAAATGGAAGCACTTCCATGGTAGATTGGTTTAGCCTTCCAAGTAAGTGCTTTGGGGTCATATCAAGCACCTCAAATGGGTTCCTGACATTGACCTAGCTTTTCCCTATTCTGCCTCTCTTTCCACTTCTTTCCATTTAGTTTTTGGCATCCTGGACTGCAGATCTGAGGTCTTTGACCTCAGGGTCAGGGTCGACCTTTTGGGTCTATGTCAACCTCGACCCTGACCTAGGTCTATGTTGACCTCAACCCTGACCTAGGTCAAGTTTGACCTCAACCTTGACCTAGGTCAAGGTCGACCTTGACCTTGACCTAAGGTTCAAATCTCAGGGTCTCACAGTTTTTGGATGTCGGTCTTTTCAAAAAGTTATTTCCCGCTTTCGGGTCGGCTGTTTTGGGTCTCGAAGTAGAAAATTCCTAAATTATATTTAATATAGGTCATCTTCTAGGGGCATGGGTCTAATTGGAATTTAATTCTCCTATGTCAGCCTCCTTAGAAGATTGTGCCCTAATTTCATATAAAAGGAAGTCTTTCTCTCTCATTTTCTCTAAGTCTTCTAAGTGCAAAAAGCTCTAACCAAGATTTTGTCAAGAAGAAAAAGGTTCAAGCATCCATTATTCTACATGTTTCCAAGCTTTCAAGGTTTTCAAGTCTTCCTCTCAAGCATTCAAGTCCTCCATTGAAGATCAAGGATTCAAGCTTTCAAGTCTTTGAAGGGATTTGGTTCAAGGATTCAAGATTTATCATTCAAGCCCTAGGTCTAGCCATCATGATGGTGTGATCTTCCTTCAAGATCCTTTGTGCATCCTCAAGACTCTTTCATCATCTCTTCAAGGTGGATTCCAAGCATAGAATCATGGAGGTTTATGGTTTCTAAATTCCATGCTTTCATATTTACATATTTGTCTACATTTGAATTACAATTGCATATCTGTATCATAGATTCATTGTTAGATTCAATTCTACTACTTGCTAGCATTATATAATTTATTGATTTTAAGGTTAATTCCTAAACTGGTGTTTAACTAAGGAAAACCCCTCCCCCCCAAAAAAAACCTCTTTTTCTTGCAGGTATAGTTTTGGGACTACGGATTTGGACCCAGATCTGGATACTCTTTTCGGCCAACTTTCAAGATCCGCGAATAGATTTTCTGTCGGACCTGTGTAGGTCAAGGTCAACATTATTGGGTTAGGGTCGACATTTTTGGGTCAAGGTCGACCTTTTTCATAAGACGGTTTTAGATTGGAAAAATATTTCTGGGTTTTGTTTGTCTCTGCATTCCAGTTCTGGATCATACTTCAGTTTTTCTAGAAACATAGTATAGACCTCAGAAAACAACATTCTTTGATCTACAATATTTCAAGGTTAGTGTATTTCTCCTATCCATTTCAATTCAAATCCTTAATCATTCTAAATATATCACACATTTACATCCACTCACACCACATTTTAGGAGGGAAACCTAGGATCTCCTTCTTTATTCTTATTTCCAATAGATTGATTCATTTATGCATTGATCCTTTTTGGATTGATCAATTTGGATCCTTCCTTTGTGCATTTGAGAATAAAATTGAAAGTCTTATTTATCCCTCCACTCTAAAAATTAAATGTAAGGTGATAAGTGATTTGAGTATCAAAACACTCTTATTCCATAAACATCATTTTTCTCCTTTACATTTTGGTGAACCCGACGTGAAATGGATAGGAGAAATGCACTAACCTTGAAATATTGCAGATCAAAGAATGTTGTTTTCTAAGGTCTGTACTATGTTTCTGGAAAAAATGAAGAGGATAGATCTCCTAATGCGATATATGGAAGTGAGGATGAAATTTGTTTGAATAAGATCTCCATTGATCCTATTTATATTTTATCCTCCTCTACAACTTCTCCTATTGACCTCTACCATAGGATGTGTGCATGGTTACCTTCATACTCCTCTATTTACAACATTGATACACCTACAAAGACTTCATTTAGTGAGTGTGATGTTCCTTTTTCCTCTCTTGTATTACCTTGCAAGGATATATTAGAGCAAGCAGATGACTTTAATCTTTCCCTCCATGGAGATGAGTTAAGGATTGATGGTAATTCTTCTCCTAATATATGTCTTTTCTCTGAGCCTACTTTAGAATACAATTCTTCCCCCTTTAGGGATCAATATTTAGGCGCTCCTACAATGTGTTTTATTGATAGGGAGGATAATCCTCCTATTTGGGATGAACCTTTGGATTTGGATTATGATCACTCTCTTCCTCTTGAAGCCATTATGAGTGATTCTACTTTTTGGGATGGACCCTTGGATAAAGACAATGATTTATCTCCTCCTTGTGAAGATGCTTTGATACAAGAGGGTGATTTATTAATGGATGACATATTCAGCCATGATAATGACTCTTTTTCTAAAACACATTCTCCTTATGTATACATTTTAGAGAAAGAAGAAAACATTATAGATTCTTTACCTCCATTTGGGATTTCTTCTAGTAATGAGACATTAGTGGGGAATGATATGAAATCCCTTAATGCTCTCCCTCTTAGTGATGATCCTATGGTGAATCGAGCTCCTACCCCATCTTTTCCTAGGATGTATTCCTTTATTTTTCCTTCTTGTGAATCTATCGAATATACTAATGATGACATAGTGACTACTGAAGTTCAATTGACTTGTTTTCATATGGCTTCTTGTTATGGTCATGGTTATTATTTACTAGTTAAACAAGGATTCCATAATCAAGGATGTACTTAGCATAAACATGGAATTCAAATGCCCTTATAGAATGGGGGGCATGAGAATTCTTATGGATCGGGATTTAATCCTCAACAACACATCAATGTTACCAACATCTCAAATAACATTTCAAAACATGATGACCCTATGAAGGAATTTGACCAAGAGGGTGTTCTACCTAAACTCCTTCGTGCTAAGATAATTACTAGACCTAAACACAAAAAGAAATGTAGTCTATACTTGAAGATTCTTCCTTTTTTTTTTTCTATAATAGATTTCATGATCACTCTAATGAATTTCAAGCTTTACATTATAAGACTAGGTAGCTCATTGATAGTAAAATTATTTATATATCATGTGGAAATGAGTTGTATTTCAATCCTATTTTCTCTAAATAACATTTATATTCCTATTATGGAACTCCATATTATGTAAACAATGTTAGCCTAATCTTTGGGGGCTCGTTGTCTTGCATAGTATTGTGAGCGATATAATAGGTCCCCTTTCATCCTTGTTCCCTCACTTGGGGGGAAAGGATGCCATCTCCTTCTCTTCTATGTTTCCGGGATCCACTTTCCCTTGGTTAAGAAGTATCTATCTATTATGTGATATCCATCATACATGAAAATTTTGGTTTGCATTAAGGATCTATGTCTTTAATTATAACCTATTTCATTATTTTTTTTTGGGTTTCCATGATTGATAAATCTCTCACCTTGGAAACTGAATAATGTGCTATCCCTCATAAGGGTTACTTTTTAACTTCTCATATGATATCTCTTTGTTACAATATCTCTTGATATAATTTGATATATCCCTTGCCTTCACACCTGGGGGGCAAGGTATTTTCCTTCTTACTCTATCTAAGGATTTACTTTCCTTAGCTTAGTGGCATTTGTTTATCATATAACATTATTTCCTTATAAAGATGTATGTTTTTGACTATGGATACCCTCTTATTTGAGAGGTGATTGTCCTAGGTCATCACCTCTTCTTTATTTTGAAAACTATGCTTTTGATAAACTCTTTGTCTTTCTTTGGGTTAGAGTTTGACTCCTTCATTCCAAGATTCCTCTTCCTCTTCATCGCAGGGGGCTTGATGATTGAATCTTTGGTCCCTCTTTTCTTTAGAAGATGACATTTTATCGTAAGCACTCCTCTATGGTGAGGGTATTGATGATAAGATCTCTTCCCTTTTGAGGATCCTTTTTCCATAAGTGACATATCCATTTCCCGATTATCTATGTTCTTGGATAAAAGGGTCAAGGCTCTTCGCTAAGAATATGGTATACATTGTTGTTAAGCTAGATATATCCTTACCTTGTGAAGTAGGTATCCTCTTTCTCTTCCTTATCCTGCCTAGTAGGTAGTCATGATAAGGAGGGGGGCATATATAGGGTCTCCCTTGTACTATAGTTTACATTGATTTACATTTTGCAGCATGCTATATCCTCGAAAGGTAACACACATAAGTTGCTAAATCGTGAAGGGACACACATTTTTACTTTTATTTCTTCTAAATCCTCGGAAGGTAATGCACATAAGTTTCTAAATCCTGAAGGGACACACATTTTTACTTTTATTTTTTGCTAAATCCTCAGAAGGTAACACACATAAGTTGCTAAATCATGAAGAGATACGCACCCTTTTATTTTACAATATGCTAAATTATTGAAAGGTAATGCACATAAGTTGCTAAATCCTGAATGGACACGCATTTTATATTCCATAGTGATACAAGAATGTGGATCTATGGATATTTTAAAAGTCGTCAGAAGACATAGTTACAATTACAAAGCACATTTTATGGGTGAACCTGTTGGGCTCTCCCTCCTTGGTGATTCATAGTAAGGTGGGCATCTTACTAGGCGAGGTAATCACTTTCCCTTCTCTCTTTTTCACTTTCATGCTAGTAGGATTAAATCATGAAGCTATGTTATCTATAGTGTTGCTTTTGTCCTACTTATGTAGTCCTGTATGTTTCTATGATTGATTTCTCTTTATTTTTCATATCTTTTATTCATGTATGTTGAGTTAGAATCCTTGTTCTAGGGGCTCATGTCCTTAACTTAGTGATATTCTACTTCTTTGCGATCCACCAGTATCTTTCTTCTAACTTTACCGTGAGCATGTTTGATTTCCATACTCCTGCTAAAGTGGGGGCTAAATGTATAGTCAAAAAATGGAAGCACTTCCATGGTAGATTGGTTTAGCCTTCCAAGTAATTGGTTTGGGGTCATATCAAGCACCTTAAATGGGTTCCTAATGTTGACCTGGCTTTCCCCCTGTTTTGCCTCTCTTTCCACTTCTTTCCATCCAGTTTTTGGCATCTTGGACTGTAGATCTGAGCTCTTTGGGTTAGGGTCGACCTTTTGGGTCTATTTCAACCTTGACCCTGACCTAGGTCAAGGTTGACCTTGACCTTGACCCAGGGTTCAAATCTCAGGGTCTCACAGTTTCCAGATGTCGGTCTTTTCAAAAAGTTATTTCCCGCTTCTGGGTCGGCTGTTTTGGGTTCCAAAATAGAAAATTCCTAAATTATATTTAATATAGGTCCTCTTCTAGGTGCATGGGTCTAATTTGAATTTAATTATCCTATGTTAGCCTCCTTAGAATATTGTTCCCTAATTTCATATAAAAGCACGTCTTTCTCTCTCATTTTCTCTAAGTCTTCTAAGTGCAAAAAGATCTAACCAAGATTTTGTCAAGAAGAAAAAGGTTCAAACATCCATTGTTATACATGTTTCCAAGCTTTAAAGGTGTTCAAGTCTTCCTCTCAAGCATTCAAGTCCTCCATTGAAGATCAAGGATTCAAGCTTTCAAGTCTTTGAAGGGATTTGGTTCAAGGATTCAAGATTTATCATTCAAGCCCTAGATCTAGCCATCATGATGGTGTGATCTTCCTTTAATATCCTTTGTGCATCTTCAAGAATCTTTCATCATCTCTTCAAGGTGGATTCCAAGCATAAAATCATGGAGGTTTATGGTTTCTAAAGTCCATGCTTTCATATTTACATTTTTTTCTACATTTGAATTACAATTGCATATTTGTATCATAGCTTCATTGTTAGATTCAATTCTACTACTTGCTAGCATTCTATACTTTATTAATTTTAAGGTTAGTTCCTAAATCATGGTTTGACTAAGGAAAACCCCTCCCCCTCAACCAAAAAACCTCTTTTTATTGCAGGTACATGTTTGAGATTGCAGATTTGGACCTAGATCTAGATACCCTTTTCGGCCAACTTCCGGGATCCGCGAACATATTTTCTATCAGACCTGTGCAGGTCAAGGTCAAAATTATTGGGTCAAGGTTGACATTTGTGGGTCAAGGTCAACCTTTTTCATAAGAAAGTGTCAGATCAGAAAAAATATTTTTGGGTTTTGTTCACCTCTAGGTTTCGGTTCCGGATCATACTTTAGTTTTTCCAGAAACATAGTACAAACCTCAGAACAACATTCTTTGATCTATAATATTTCAAGGTTAGTGAATTTCTCCTATCCATTTCAATTCAAATCCTTAATCATTCTAAATATATCACACATTTACATCCACTCACACCACATTTTAGGAGGGAAACCTAGGATCTCCTTCTTTATTCTTATGTCCAATAGATTGATTCATTTATGCATTGATCCTTTTTGGATTGATCAATTTGGATCCTTCCTTTGTGCATTTGAGAATAAAATTGAAAGTATTATTTATCCCTCCACTCTAAACATTAAATGTAAGGTGATAAGTGATTTGAGTATCAAAACACTCTTATTCCATAAACATCATTTTTCTCCTTTACAGTTTCAAAAGCTGACATCAAAACTGACTGGATCATTGACAACAGATGTTCACACCACATGACAAGAGACAAAGATAGATTTGTACATTTGGAAAAGTACAAAGGTGGCATCATTAGATTTGGAGATAACACTCCCAAACCTATCATAGGCAGATGTTCTATCACCTTAGATGGAAAGAACAAGACATATGATGGTCTCTATGTTGACGGTTTGCATCATAACTTACTAAGTGTTGGCAGTTTCTTGATAAAGGATATCAGTTGGAATTCAAAAACAACCAGTGCATTATAAACAAAAAAGAAGGAGACATGATTGCTTCAGGCTCAAAGACCAAAGGTAATGTTTTTCAGCTTACCTTAGAAGTAAGTTGTTTTGTTTCAAAAGTAGATGACAGTTGGCTATGGCACAAGAGACTTTGTCATATCAATTTTGACAACATAGTCAAGATAAGTAATGTAAAGGCAGTAAGAGACCTTCCTAGAATTACAACACCAGTTGACACCATGTGCAGGGAATGTGTGATGGGGAAGCATGTGAGGACCTCATTCAGGAGAAAATGAGACTCTGCAGAAAACAAATTAGATCTAATACATACAGACCTATGTGGACCTACTCAAAAAAGATCATACTATGGAGAAAGGTATTTTATTTTGTTTGTTGATGATTTCTCAAGGATGATGTGGGTTGCATTCTTAAAAGAAAAATCTAAAGCTTTTGATAAGTTCAAAGTATTCAAAGCTAAGGTTGAGAATGAATTTGGATTAAAGATAAAATGTTTGAGATCTGATAGAGGAGGAGAATTCACCTCTGACCATTTTTATGACTATTGTGAAGAACATGGAGTCAAGAGATAGTTAAGTGCACCCAGAACCCCTCAAAAGAATAGATCAGTAGAAAGGAGGAACATGATAATACTTGACACAACGCGCACTATCATGATTGAAGGAAAGGTTGCCCATACCTACTAGAGAGATGCAATCAATACAGTAGTTTACACTATCAATAGAATAAAATTGAGGCCAGGTGCAGACAAGACACCTTATGAAATTTGGTTTGGTAATGTACCTATTGTAAAATACTTCAAAATCTTTGGAAGCAAGTGCTACATCAAGATAAATGATAGCATTGGCAAGTTTGATGCTAGAAGCGATGAAGGTATTTTTCTTGGTTACTCTACTAAAAGTAAAGCCTATATATGTTTTAATCTAAGATTAAATAAGATCATTGAAAGTACTCATGTGAAGATTGATGAGAAGTTTATGATTCAAGAAAGATATTATGACTATGCTCCCATGATTGAAGATGAGCCCAGACCCATCAATAAGGACACTGTTATTGAAGAAATGTTTGACTGTATTGATGTTTCATGTAACAATCCTGAACCAAGTGAAGAAGAATCAAAAATTACAGATGAAAGTATCACTCCTAAGAATTCAAGATACACATCCAAATACCACTCTAAGGAAGATATCATTGGAGATCAGAGCGCAAAAATATTGACAAGATCTAGAGCAAAAGGTTCAACCGCTTATGAAGAGGTATGCTTACTTTCGCAGATTGAACTCTTAAGTGTTGAATTTGCATGAAAAGATTCAGATTGGAAAAGTGACATGCAAGAAGAATTAGATCAAATAATCAAGAATGAAACATGCGAACTGGTCCCTAGACCTCATGACAAGAACGTGATTGGAACTAAGTGGATATTTAGGAACAAAATGAATGAAGAAGGTACAATGGTAAGGAACAAAGAAAGATTAGTATGTAAAGGATATGTGTAGAGAGAAGGAATAGACTACAATGATACATTTGCCCCTGTGAGCAGTCTTAAAGCTATCAAGTTATTTTTGGCCTATGCAACATTCAAGAAATTTAAGGTATACCAAATGGATGTCAAGTCAACTTTTCTAAACGGTGACTTGAAGGAAGAAGTCTACATAGAGCAACCTGAAGGATTCAAACTTTCAGATAAACCAAACATGGTATGTAGATTAAAGAAAGCACTTTATGGACTTAAACAAGCCCCAAGATCGTGGTATGAGAGACTTGATGGTTACTTAATAAAGATAGGATTTAGAAAAGGAGCAGTAGACTATAATTTATTCATAAGAGAGACAGCTGAAGGACTACTACTCATTTCTATTTTTGTTGATGACATTATCTTTGGAGGCAATGACAAACTTAGTGTACAATTCACCAAAGAAATCAAAAGTGAATTTGAAATGAGCATGATTGGACCCAACAAATACTTTCTTGGATTGAATATAAAACAAATAGACAAAAACATATTCATAAATCAAGCTAAGTATGTGCAAGAGATATTGAATACTTTCAAGATGGAAGATTGAAAACCAGTAAGAACCCCCATGATAATAGGAAGCAATCTTTCTAAAGATGATGATTCCATAATAGTTGAAAAGATCCTATACAAGTCTATGATTGGAAAACTCATATATCTTACTCAATCTAGACCTGATATTTCTAATGCAGTTGGCATTGTTGGAATATTTGCAGTTGAACCCAAGAAAAGTCATCTAATGGAAATAAAAAGAATATTCAGATACTTAAAAGGAACTATTGACTATGGTTTATGGTATCCTAACTCAGAGAATATACTTCATGTGTACACAGATGCAAATTGGGCAGGTTGTATTGATGACAGAAAGAGTACATCAGGAGGAGCAGTATTTCTTGGAGATAGATTGGTCACTTGGAAAAGTAAAAAGAAGAATTGTATATCTCAGTCAACAGCTAAAGCTGAGTATGTTGCAGCAGAATTGAATTGTTCAACAATTGTTTGGATCAAAAAAATGATTAAAGACTTTGGTATTCATATTGATTATCCTATTGTTATTCATTGTGAGAACACTAGTACTATCAATATGCCAAAGAACCCTGTGATGCATGCAAAGAAAAAATACATTGAGATCAAATACCACTTCCTAAGAGAAAAAGTTGCAGACAAAGAAGTAAAGTTGGATTATGTGAGCACCAAAGAACAACTAGCAGATATTTTTACAAAACCTCTATCAAAAGATACTTTTGAGTATCTCAGGGAGAAGTTGAGAGTAATTCCCTTTCCTGAGTCTAATTAGAACTTGCAGCAAGAACATCTATCCTTGGTGATTGATGAATGGTTGACTACTCTACTTCTGAAGTAGTACTTGTGCATAATGGTGTTTAACACCCTTTGTCATTGATGTCAAAGGGGGAGTATTAGTAAGGGGGAGCAGATAATCTGGGGGAGTATACAGAGTAGTAGTAGTAAAGAGGAACCTTTGATGAGGATATTGAGAAGATTGTAAAAAGAAGGAAGACACTTTGAGTTGATGATATCATATGTTGCCATCAATGACAAAGGGGGAGATTGTTGGAGATTTGCCTCTGTGCAAATAATTGATTGTATGTTAGTTATTGATGACAACATATAATATACAATAGGTATCCTATATGAAATTATTAGTACAAATGTTTTGGTACTATGCGTGTTTATTTCCATGGTGTATACATGTTCTAGATGCTATGTGCATTCACGTGGAGTCAGATATGTAGTTACAGTTGAGTTATGATTAATCAGTTATGATAGTTATAGTTTCTGGAGTTTATCTATTAAGAGTCAACATAAATACAGTGTCTCTTGAGTTGTGCCTATCTTCAGGATATGCATGTTTGTATTAATGTTTAGTTATGAGTTAAATATAATTATCCAAAGGTGTTAAAAATGTTTCAATAGAATATTGATGTTAGAGTTAATTTGGTGAAGCGACTTTGTGAAGCGTCGCGTCTATTTAGTTTGAGTTGCACGGTCCTAACTTTGATTGCATGCTTGGTTGAGCTGAAAAGAAAGTTGATGAAGTGTTTCCAGATACCATCATGACCTTATCCTTGGTGAAGATACATATAGCAGTTATGTTATGTTCGCTAAGTGTGCAAAAAAAATGAAGTGAAAAAGAAAAGACAGAGAAGAGCAGAAAGTCAGAAAGAATAAGTTGAAGATCTATAAGAAGAAACAAAAGTTGATTGGAATTCATTGGAACTGATCAAGACAACATGTCTACTCAAATAGTTCATTTACCAGATATAGTGTATATTTGTTGTACTAAAGGTTGTAGCCTTCACCATCTTAGCAGTGAGCTATTGGACAGTGAGTCCTCACCCTTAACAGGGTTATTTGTAAAAGACTCATAACAGGGTCCAACCTTTAACCAGGCCTCTATACTTATTACATTGTAAAGATCAACTCCTAACATGGTTGTAAGATCTTCTAACAAGGATCCTTATAAACTAGTGCAGTTATTTGTGGGTGCTAATTCCCACTGGGTTTTTTACCTATTTTGTTTCCCCGTAATCAAAATTGTTGAGTACTCTATTGTCTTATCTGAATGTGAATTTACTTTATATCAAATTACATTTAAGAAAGAGAAAAGAATTAAATTGACTGATAACTGATTTGCCCCCCCTCTTAGTTATCCTTGGGACTATTCCAACATGTAGTAGTAAGTGGCTCAAGTTGGATTACAAGTTGGGTTAAGGGATATGGGATCTGTGACGTATTAGAGTGGGTATATAGAGTATAATATCAATTGTTGTCTTTGTAATGGAATAGATGGATATATAAAATATTATGTTAGGTGATCTTTAATGGTATCGAAGAAATGTGGCTCATGGTTTTGCATACTAGATTCTTGACGTATATGGAAAAGATATATAGCTGGTCGAGAAGTTTGGGGTGTTATAAAATATGCATGCATGGTTTTGAGGGCACGAAACATGTGTTGTGTATGGTAATGGAGTTGGGATGTCAGAAGACTTAAAAAGATTTTTTTTTGGGCTATTGGGAGGGGTGACTGAATATTAAAAATAATTAAATTTTAGTAGATTGTTGGCTCACTTAATCATGATTAGTTTCACAGTTCAAATTTCAAACATACTACTAATAGTCATTGCAATGGAACTGGTGGAGTACCTGGAGGGTATTACAGGTAAGGGCAGCATTTTCGCTAGTGAGATTAAGACAGACAAAATGAATAGGAGGTCCATAGGATTTGGTAAGGTACAATTCAAGAGAATCAAGAATCGTTCATCATGGGACCAAACTGTAAGCTCCATTGGATCCGGTTGGCCGGGTAAATGGTAGGGGAGACCTTTTTTTTTCTCGCATAACATCAAAAACATTCTGACACATGTCAGACCGAAGTGTTTCCAAGGTCCACTAAGCGAAATTGGGAAGAATTTTTTGGAGAGAGATATATTGGACCTCATGAGAGATATCAAAGATCCCTAAAGTGCACAAGTTCCATCTTAGGAAGGCCTACAAGCATGTAGCTTAGTTCTGGGATATTTCACTTGGATTCCATTTGGCAACCTGATCTCGGTTGGTGAAAAAAGTTGCATTATTGCTCAGTTGAAAGTTGTTCAATGGTGTATCTTTCAAACTGTTTGTCATGGGACTAAAATTTTAGCTCCATTAGCTCCGGTTGGCCAGGTAAATTCTAGTGGAGACCTTTTTTCGTTTGTGTAGCATCAAGAACACTCCGGCGCATGTCAGACCGAAGTGTTCCCAAGGTGCACTAAGCGACATTGGGCAATGAATTTTGGAGAGTGATAGTATTCAGACCTTGTGAGAGATATCAGAGATATGTGAAGTGCACAAGGACCATCTTGGAAAGGCCTGCAAGCATGTAGATCATTTTTGGGATATTCCACTTGGTTTCCATTTTGCAACACAATCTCGGTTGGTGAAAAAAGTCGCATTGTTGTTTAGTTGAAAGTTTCTCAATGGTGTAACTTTCAAAAAGTTCATTGTGGGACAAAATTATCAGCTTCATCAGCTCTGGTTGACTAGGTAAATTCTAGGGGAGACCTTTTTTCGCTCGCATAGCATCAAGAATATTTTGGCGCATGCCGGACTGAAGTGTTCCCAAGGTGCACTAAGCGAAATTGGGTAGCCATTTTTGGAGAGAGATATCTTGGACCTCATGAGAGATATTAGAGATCCATGAAGTACACAAGGACCACCTTGGGAAGGCCTCCAATCACATAAATGATTTATTGGATATTCCACTTGGATTCCATTTGGTGACCCGATCTTGGTTGGTGAAAAAAGTTGCATTGTTGCTCAGTTGAAAGTTTCTCAATGGTGCAAATTTCAAACTGTTCATCATGGGATGAAACCATCAATTCCATCAGCTCCAGTTGGCCAGATAAACACTAGCGGAGACCTTTTTGTTGCTCACGTAGCATCAAGAATGTTCTGGTGCATGTCAGTCCAAATTGTTGCCAAGGTGCACTAAGAAAAATTGGGCAGTGATTTTTGGAGAGCTATATCTCAGACCTCGTGAGAGATATCAGAGATCTGTGAAGTGAAAAATGACTATCTTGGGAAGACCTACAAACATGTAGCTCAATTCTAAGTTATTCCACTTGGATTCTATTTGGCAACCCGATCTCAGTTGGTACAAAAATTTGCATTGTTTCTCAGTTGAAAGTTGCTCAATGGTGCATCTTTCAAACTGTTTAGCCTAGGACTTAACCATTTATTTTGTTAGCTCCAACTGGCTACGTGAAACCAGTTACAACCCCATTCCACCCATGGAGATGCAAAGAACATCAACAACCACCCCATACCAAAGTGTCCCCAAGGTCTATTATGCGTATTAGCCAAGTTACAGGTACTGATGTAGATAAACTTGAAACATCAATAAACTCATATGATCCAACTGATCCATCCATCCATTCATCATAGGAACAAATCAGTAGAGACAAAACAAGATCTCTAAACTTCTATGACTATCACCTTACTGTAGTAACCTCATGAAAGTCATATGTGTATGAGGTTTAACATCATGAACTCTCCCCCAATTCACCTTCCTGTCCTCTTGGATTTGACCATCTCATGGCATTTATAACATCTTCTTGTTCATTCTTAATAGTTTTAGATCCAATTGGGTGACTATCCTGTGACAATGTCGTCTTTCCTTTTGATTGGAGGAATGCAATAAGGGATCCATCCATTTTCTATGGTCTCTGTGGCATGCAAATGGATCCAGGGGTTGTATAATATTTTATTAACATTAAATTGTGTGTGTATTTTGTGGATCTGCTAGTTGCAACAGAACACTTCAATATGTCATTACATTAGTGAAATAACATGAAATATCAAAGGAAAAGCATATATATATCACCAAAATCGACATATTGCTCTGTATCTAAGAAGAGTATGAAATATTCTATAATTTCCCTTAGATTATGCATAAATTAGTGACAACATCAAGCTTAGAATGGAAGATTTAACTAAAATGCAAGCTAAAATGCTCAATCAAAGTTCATTTTAGAGCTCCAATTGAAATATTATGAAATTATGGGAGTAGTGAGCTAAAATGCATTTAAAATATCTAAGAATATGAGAAGCATAAGATTGAAAAAATGAATTCTAAAATTAGAGGCCCATTGAGATCAAAATTCATTTCATTTATAGAAGAATTTGAGGAATGAGAGGTTAGGATTGATTTGTGAAGAGAGGTGGAGATTGAATCTTTGGTGATCCAAGTGATTTAACTCTCATTGGATAGGGAATTGAATTTACCTTTCACAAGTAAGGAGTTGTAATTAGGATTTTATTTAATTCCTTTTAATTAATTACCCTAGCCATGTATTTTTTTCTTTTTGATTTAATTGATTTGATTTGATTTAATTGGCTAAGGCAATTAATGCAATTTAGTGATAAGATCACTTAGGAGATTAAATTTGATTTAAATGAATTATACCAATTAATTGAAGAATTGTCTTTACATACTTAGGGGTATAATCACACTTAGGGAAAATAGGGTCTCTGGTCAGAGCAGACTAAATTAGGGTGGTTACATTTTCCCCTGTTTGAATTGACGCTTGAGCAGTGCATTGATTCAAAGAATGAATTCAAAAAGTTTGAGAATTCCACACTTGATTGAACAAAATGTCTGATGAGATCAGTCTCACATTTGATTGAACTAAGACTGATAGTATTAACTTTGAGCTTGATCGAAATAAGGTCAATAAAGCAAAGATCTTGAAGATACCAATTCTGAACTTGATCGAACGAGAATTGATAATACTGACACCGAACTTGATCGGATGAAGGTCAGTACAAAGTTGCTAGGATCTCTGAGCTATCAATTATGAACTTGATCGAATAGGAATTGATAATAATGACTTTGAACTTGATCGAATGAGGGTCAGTATAAAGCTTCCAGGATCTTAATAAAGATTTGAGAATATGTAGACATACATATCCAACTTGTGAGAACCGAAGCCTTCTATCGAACAGTTCTGACTTGATCAAAGGAAACTGCCATGCCCCTAGTCTTTTGATGATGAAGTTGTTTTAATGATTTTTAAGAAAGAATTTATTTTATTTAAGTGTGATCATGCCCCGTCAGGAACAAAATCAAAGGAAAAAGAATAAAATCGCTTTGTAGAATGATATATCACTTGAATTGATCGATTGGATCGAGAAAGAATCAATTAGAAGAAATGAAGAAGCGAAGGTGTGTTAAGAGAAAACACAATTGTACCAAGTTAAATACGTTAAAATGTGAGTTATGAGTCTGATAAAATGATGTAGGACCAAGAATATGATAAATAATGTACAATTTGATGATAGAGAACCTGGAAAACTGATTGCATAAAGCCTGCCAATCAATTTCAGAACATGTATAGCAATTCTGCATTTTTGAGAGATTGTCGTAAAATTTTTACTGTGTTGTTGAAAACATCATTCGTGCATTCGATTTAGTTCCTGATAGATCAGAGAAGAAAAAAATTGCATTTGATATTCACTGATATATATTTGAGATAGCTTCTTTGGACTCTGACATGCTCATGGGTTCTCTATCTTGATATAGGTTTAGATTGATGCATATGTAATTATGTACTTAGATTCTTGATGAGTTAGAATTAGATTTATGTGATGACATCATTTATGCTCTTTGATTTATTACTAATATATAAATGTGTTAGATGATTCTAGATGAATATGCAAATGTACATTTTTGAGATTTTTTGTATGCAGATATATGTATGGATGCAGTTAGGATGTAGAAATAAATGCAATGCTTGAATGCTTTATTTTTGTAGTTTTCTCTTTCTCATTTATGAATGCAAAATGTATGCCATGGATATGCAATGACATTTGGTATCAGTAATATAGATTATGTATTTAACTTGGATTTTGAATGAACCAGGAAATCATTTTGAGCTCAAGTCCTTATGTTGTTCTTAGAAATGAATCATGCAATCTTGAAATGCATCTACATGCAGACTCTTAGGACTATCATTGATTTGTATACATTATAGCATTTTTATCATCATTGGGCATTTTTTTAATGACATCACCTAATAGTACAACTATCATGAATACCCACAAGGTATCATGAAAGTATGAATACTATGTGTATTGGATGCAATGTCGGAAATAAACCTAAGCGTCAAGGCATAGAGGCGAGGATGTTTAATCAGTTATCTCCTTTTTCTTTTTAAGAATCATCTTCTGTTCAAGTGTAATGTAAGATATGTGACCTACAATGACCTTCAGTATTCATATCCTTGGGTACATAATGTGTCGTACACCTTACTAAGAATCTGATGTACAAACAAACAAGGAAATTGGTTCAACCTCACCGTAGGTTACACATAACAAGGATCAAGATATATGCGGCTATCCACTCATGTTAGAAGCTCTTACCATAAGCATCCAAGTTAGGTGAAATTTGTAGGATCATTAAAAGGATCACCATACACAGAAAACCAAGAAAATATTATGCCCCTATCCTTGCAAATCTTTGTCTTTGAATAGACGTCATGGAGTAACTCAGAAGACATAACTATCACCAATTGATAATCAATCAAAGAAAATTCATAACTACTTACATGCCCCTAGTTTGAACATCATTGGAGCATAAAAGAGTCATAATCAAACCAAGATCAGTCTATGTGTTTAGGTAGTATTGAGAAATATTGTTGATTCATTTTTCAAGCACAATAGAGATTCATCAATCATAATTTGGAATCAAGCAATATGTTTTTCATGTCTGAGTATATGAGATTAAATTTGTCAATAATTGCAATCCAATGTAGTGTTTAGGAACATTGTTTTATTAAATTGTTGAGAAACACTAGGGATTAAAGTGTTGAGAAACACTAGTATGATGTCTGTTATAGGTAGGCGGTGTTGAAGAAACACCCTTGTTTGTGATAGTGACGTTTTGATGCAAGTATTGAGAAATACTATTTTGAGAGGCAAACCATCCTAGAAAAGGAACCCTATGACAACCTAGCATACACAAACTGAACATGCTAATAAAGATACCCCCAATGCAAAATGACTATTCCTAAGATGCAAATGTAGACAAATCCCAGGCAAGGATATGACATTCATAAGGAATCAGAGTCAACCAATAACACAGGTGCAATCATGAAGGATTAGTATCATCAATGCATTGATAGATGGAGCACAAAGTACAAGTGATGCATGTTTGCCAGGTTTTCGTCACTCGGCAAAGCTTTTTATTTTTTCTACCAAGACGCCTATTTGCCAGGTTTTCGCCAAGGCACTTTTCTCTTTTTCAATTTTTTTTATTTTTTTGTTAGTATCAAGGCATCTGTTTGCCAGGTTTTCACCAAGGATATTTTTTTTCAAGACTTTTTCCATTGTTTTTGGATTTTTTTAGGATCAATTTTCTAAATGTTTTGGTATTTTCTGAGAACTTTTCACTGCACAGGCTCTGTCATCCAGATGTAAAGCGTAGAACCACTTCAAGTGTAGAGTATTAATAGGATCATGAAGAACATCTCCCTTAGGTGTAGCTAACTGATAAGCTCCAGTCCCAAAGGTTGCAGTAATAACATAAGTCCCCAGCCAATTAGGTTGAAACTTTCTTTTTTGTTCTCTATTCGATTGGTTTTTAGGATTCTCTTTTAGAATGAGATCCCCCACTTGAAATTGTTGTGGTTTTACCTTATTATTGTACCTTTTTGAATTCATTATTGGTACACTTTGAGATGATCAAACACTTGTTTCCTGCGCTCATCAAGTAGTTCTAGTGCATGAACCCTATCAATGTGGTATTGTTCATCTGTAACAAGATCTTGGAGAGATACTCGCAAAGATGAAATTTCTACTTCAATGGGTAGCACTGCTTCTGCACCATAGAATAGAGAAAATGGCGTGGCTCTAGTTGGTGTTCAAATACTTGTTCTGTAGGCCCATAATGCTGGATTTAGTTGCAAATGCCATTCTCTACCAGACTTACTCACAATTCTATGTAAGATTTTTAAAATGTTCTTGTTTGAAGCCTCAGCTTGTCCATTACCTTTAGGATAATATATTGAAGAACAATGCTGAGTGCTATGAAACTATGTATAAAGGTCCTAAATGTCTTTCTTTTTGAACTGACCCCCATTATCTATTACAATAGAAGAGGGTATCCCATACCTACAAATTATGTAGTTCAAGATGAACATATCAACTTGTTTTCCAGTGGCTTTGATTAGTAGCACGGCCTCGACCCACTTAGTGAAATACTCAGTGGCCATAATGATGTACTTGTGTCCACTTGAAGAATTAGGATAGATATTTCTAACAAGATCAAAGGCCTATTGCTGAAATGACCAATGTGTTATAAAAGGTATGAGTTCTCTAGCTAGAGCATTGATAAGTTTTTGATGTGTTTGACATTTGTGACATGTTTTAGAAAATTGAACAATATCTTTTTCCATTGTGGGCCAGTAATAGCCAACTCTTAATAGTTTCTTAGCTAATGAAAAGCCATTTGAGTGCGATCCACATACACCTTCATGAACCTCTCTTAGTGTGGGGTCAGACTCTTATTTTTCTAAACACTTAAGAAGCGTACCATCAAGATCTCATCTATATAATTTAGTAGTGATGAGGACATAACACAATGTTGTCCTAATTAAAGCTCATTTTTGATTTCTTGATAGGTCATTAGGTATGGTTTGATCAGTAAGATAAGTGATTATTTTAACATATCAAGATTGGTCTTGGGCATTTAAAGCACAAATCACTTGGGATTCAAGTGTATCAAAGGCTGGAAAGGATAATTCTTCCACCAAGAAGTCATAGTAGAATTGATGTTCTTCCAGTTGTAACATGGATGCTAGTGTAGCCATAGCATCTACAACTTTATTTTCCAGTCTTGGTATTTGTTGGAATATGACAAAGACAAAGTACTTTTTCAAATCTTCAAACAGTTATTTGTAAGGCATTAATTTCTCATCTTTAGTCTGATGATATCCATTTACTTGGTTTATAATGAGCTGAGAGTCACCATACACATGTAACTCTACAACTTTCCATTCCATAGCAAGCTTGAGTCCATTTACTAATGCTTCATATTTTGAGATATTATTTGTGCATGGAAACATCAGTTTATATGCCTTGGGTATCTTTTAGTCTTGAGGAGTGATAAATAGAAACCCCACTTTAGATCCTTGTTATGTGAAAGAACCATCAAAATACATCTTCCATGGATATTCAGTTAAGTGCATGATCATTTCATCTGGAAATTAAATTATCAAAGGTGCATCATCTTGAAATGGTGAATCAACTAGTTGATCTGCTAGGACTTGTCCTTTGATAGCCATTCTGTCCACGTACTCAATATCAAATTCACTTAGAATTAAGACCCATTTTGTTAGTCTTCCTGTCAATGCTATTTTACTTAGGAGATATTTGAGAGGATCTATTTTTACAATAAGTTTCACTGTATGCGAGAGCATGTAGTGTCTCAATTTTTGGGATGCAAAAACAACCTCTAAGAAATATTTTTCAATAGTACTATAATTGAGTTCATAAGACACTAAGGTCCTACTGATATAATAGATCTCTCTTTCCTTTTTGTTTTCATCCTCCTGTGCTAGCAATACTCCAAGTGATGTAGCCATATTTGAGATATAGAGGAGTAGTGGTTTTCCATGAATAGGTGCCATAACAATAGGAGGAGTAGCCAAGTAATCCTTTAGTTCTTTGAAGTTGTTTTCACAATGCTCATCCCATTTGAAAGTAACACCTTTGTGTAGCAGTTTTGTAAAAGGTTGCGCTCTATCGGCAAGTTGTGACATAAATCTCCTGATGGACTGGAGTCTTCCTTGAAGGGCCCTCATTTGACTGATATTGTGAGGAGGTGACATTTCCAGTATAGCTTTTACTTTTTCAGGATCCACCTCAATTCCTTTAGCTAATACAATAAACCCTAAGAGTTTCCCTAATTGAACTCCAAATGCGCATTTATTTGGATTAAGTCTGAGTTGAAATTTCTCCATGCGATCTAGTATTTTTCTCAAGTCTTCAATGTGAGTTGCTCTTATTTTTTACTTTTCTAATGTATCATCCACATAGTCCTCCATGTTTTTGCGTATCATATCATGGAAGATTATTTTCATAGCTCTTTGGTATGTAGCGCCAACATTCTTTAGTCCAAATGGCATGACATTCCAGCAAAATGTTCCCTGTGCGCATGTAAATGCTGTCTTTTCTTGGTTCTCAGGAGCAATATTAATTTGGTTATAGCCCAAAAATCCATCCATAAGAGAATACATCTGATATCCCATTGTGAGATCTATAATCATATCAATATTTGGCAGTGGAAAATCATCTTTTGGACAAGCTTTGTTTAGGTCTCTAAAGTCTGTGCAAAATCCTAATAGATTTATCTATTTTAGAAACTGAGACCACATTAGAAATCCATCCTACATAAGCAATGACTCTTATGAATCCAGCTTTTCATAGTTTTTCTAGTTCTACTTTCACTAATAATGCCGCATGTGGATGCATCTTCCTTAATTTTTGTTTCACGAGTTTGATCCCAGGAGCTATAGATAAATGATGCATTATTAATTCAAGGTCAAGTCTAGGCATATCCATGTAAGACCATGCAAATTTGATCTTCTTCTCTTTGAGGAATTTAGTGAATTGTATCTTTTCTTCTTCTAGTAAGGATTGTGCCAAGTGAACAAATTGAGGAGCTTCTGTTGCTCCCAAGTTAACTCGTTGTGTCGGTTCTATCAGAACTAAAGATCTTTCTTGAAAGTGCTCAGGGAGGATATCAAGAATCTCATCTTTTGGCACCTCTGAGAGGTTTTCACTTTTAATTTTTTAGAATTTGATACTACCACAACGTGGTTTTCACCATCAGTTCTTTTTTTTTCTTATTTTTCAATTTGTGACTAAGAAACTCGATATCTTCCTCTGTCAAGTTCACACTCCTTGCATTAGTGGAAGAAGGTTAAGGTTCACAAGCATTTAGGTAATAGGCCAACGTGTAGTCATTGGGAATGTTCATGATAGGAATAGGATCTGAATTGTTCCAATCAATTAAGTCTGGGTTTTTCAAGGATAATGATTCAGAGTTTGGTAAGGACAACATCGCATCAATGTCAAGACTATTAACTGACAAAACATGTTCTGTTAATTTAAATTATACAACATTTAGATCATTAAGAGTCAAATCATCATTAATAGGGTTATTGTTAGTAATATGCGGACCTAAATCTAGCGAATCATCACTTGAGATTTCTTCTTCTTCTCTCATCAAATAGGAACTCATAGCTTGTATCCTTTGAATGTCCTCTAAACGTAGTAAAACACCAGTATCTCCATAAAAAATTCTAGGTAGTGGTATCTCATCTGATTCTCGAACAAAAACATTAGGGGAAGTGTTAGAACTCTCCCCTCTCTCTAATAGAGATGAAAATTTGTGAATCACATTAACCTCAATGTCCATGGTAGCATCATATAGGATATCCCATTCATAATCACGTGAGTCATTTATTTCATCATAAGATCTATTGAAGAACTCAATAATAGTTACTTGATGTACCCTATTAGCCACTTGTAGATCAAAGTGAGGTAAGTCTAGGACATGTGAAATTGTGACCAACTGCCCCCAGTTAGGATGTACATATTGTTGTTGGGGTATTTCTTTAGGAGTTTCTTCTATCATTTGGACATCTAGAGAGTTTTATGTTGTTTCCTCTACTTCTTGGACATTAGCTTGCAGTAACAAAGAAACATAAGGCTCTTGTTGTGCTACAAAATTATGTATATATATTTCTCCTTGATATTTGGGATACTCTGTACCAATGTGTAATAATATTTCATATGTACATGGTTCCAATGTTGTTTCTTCTTCTTCATTATCACTTCCTTCATCAAATATTGGACCATCTCTAGAAGTAGGGTTTTCAGAATTGTTATTGAATCCTAAACCTGTTTTGTCTTTGGTGTTTTTGAATTCCATGTGTGTAGATTCGATAAGTCCTTTTCCTTTATCTCCTAAAGGTCCCTTCCCTTTTTATCCCATATGTTTGAGAAGGTCATATTATTTACCATAATTGTTTGGGGATATCTCCACATATTTTACCTCATTTTCTTTTTGTTCTCCTTTAGAGAGCCCAGCTAAGACTGCTTTATCTTCTTTTTCATCCTCTTAAGAAGTAGAGGCTGTAACCATACAAATTTCTTTATGAATGTCTTGTTCTTTAGATGTTGTAGGTGTGAAATATGAGGAAGGTTTCCCATAAGATCTTGGAGACACAAGAATGTTAGTCAATGATGGGACCATGTCTAGTTTGTATTCTCCCATACTTTTTTCTTCAAGTTTTAGGGTCTTTCCAAAGATTCTAATCACCATGTCTTTAGAAGTTTTAGGTACAAATTATTTTGGGACTTTGTTATTATGAGGAACCATACTATCTGCTTTGACATTGTTGCAAGTGTAGCTTGAATTTGCAGGAATTGTTACTTCCACCCCATTATGTGGGAATTTGATGCATTGGTGGTAAGTAGATGGCACTACTTGCATTTCATGTATCCAAGGTCTCCCTAGTAAAATATTATAGTCCAAAAGTAGATCAAGAACTTGATAGATCACATTTCGTTCAATTGGTCCTATTCTGATTGGTAGAACAATGAGTCCTTTGGATGATATTTCTTCTTCATCATAAGCCTTGATAGTTATCTTACTTCTTGAATCAATGGTTTATTCTGAAAGACCCAAATTATTGATTAGATCAAAAGTACATATGTTCAACCTTGCGCCTCCATCTATCAATACATGTCTAACACATGATCTATGAATTAAGACTTCAATGTGTAGGGATTGGTTATGCTAATGAGTCAATGATTTTTCATCTTCTTCTAAAAAAGAAAGGTAATATGGAGCTGAGATATGATTTACCATTGCCTGGAACTTGTCTACATCAATGTCTTTTGGAACATTAGAAGAATGTAGGGCTTATTTAAGAACTTCCCTATGCACTAAAGAGATCTTGATTAAGTCAAATATAGAAATCTGAGTTGAGGTTCTTTGCAACTAGTCTACCAAGTTATAATTTGCAGATGGGATAGTAACTACTTGTCTTATTGCTGCTGGTTTGGGAATTGTGACAACAGGTACTTTTGAGGATGTCGCTTGCTAGGGATTTTTCTTGTATGAACCACAGTGCTTGAAATGTCTATTTGAACACTATGCTTTCTAATACTGATTCAGAGACAAGAAAAGCCTAATTGCTAAGGACTGGATAAGGTCCTTCATTTTTGAGCTCC
>MU226364.1:1472064-1513855 GCA_018584345.1 Thuja plicata | reverse complement strand
AATCCCTTGATATTTAGGATGCAACAAGCTTCGAATGGTCATAGAAAACCTAACCCTAAAGTTACAAGAGAGACAAAAAGAAAGAGAGAGAAGAAGCGGTGGAATGACCAAGTCAAAAAGATAGAAATAGATATTCTTTGTTCTTCTCCTGATCTAGTGACTTGATCTGATAGTGTAGATAGTAGATGGAAGTAGTTATGTTGAGTCTGGATGACCGTGCTCTCAGATTTACCTACATTCTCCTTTTGCAATAACTGTTCTCTTTGTCTTTAATGGTGAAGTACCAAGTAGTCATCCTTACTCATTGTCCAAAATTTCATCCTCTACTACTGGCTTCTTCTTCTTGGGTGTAGTCATCACCTCCCATGCTTTCACTTCATCATCCGATGGCCACTTGAAGTCTTGAGTACTCTATACTTGTACCTTTTGTCTATCCCATCTAGCATCAGTGATATTCTTAACATCTAGCAGGAATTTGTTGATGTCATTCTTTGCTTTGAAAGCTTCATCCAATATTTTATTGAATCCTTCAATATCAACATCTGCTCCCAAGAGAAATGCCTCATCACCAGGCATCTTGCTGTCAAATTCATTCTTCCAGGCATCTACAGCCTTTACTTGATCATCATCTCCCCTTAAGGAAGGAATAAACTTATTAAAATCATTTGAAAAGAGGCTTAGTTTAACCTCTATTTGGTTTAATTTTCCTTTAAAGAATGAGAGAGCAATATTGACTCTTTTGATCTCATCTTCAACTTCAGTTACTATTTCAGGAAAATTTGGTCTTAGGGCTTGTAAAGATGCTAACTTTTCAAATAAATTTGCCCTAGCAGACCATTTAGTAAATTAAGGGTTCAAAATATCAAGGTACCCCATTACCTCCGTATGCAAAGCTGGCAATTTATTATATGCATTGAGTACAAAATCAGTTTTGTCTTTTAGAATCTCAATTCTATGTTGTAGTATACCCCTCAATGCTTTCAAAGCAATTGCATTCCCCTTTTCTTCATTAGTTCCCTATTCAACAGCCTCCTCTAATTTAGGCTTATCTTCTATTTGCAATGGTGGTGGTTGTGCAGGTGCATATACCACCTCAGGTTTTCCTTCTAATTCTTTCAGCAATCTCTTGATTACTTGATCCTGCTGGTGCAATTGTATATGACACAGCTCCCTGTCTTTAGACAATGCACTTGTCTCTTCTAATAAATTTCTACACCTTTCAGACAATTGTTTAGTCTTGTCTTCATTCAAGTGAGCCCAATGTGTCATGATTTGGGAGATCTCCAAATCCCTTGTATTCTGTACAGACCAGACCATTTGATTGCCCACTATATTTTCTTGAATATTTACTACTTGGGGCTTTTGATCTTTTGGACATAGGCTCCACATTTAAAAGGCTTGAGACTTTGGGTTATACCAAAATCCTTTTATTACATCTCCCATCTGGACCTCACTGGCCATCTTGAGATCTGGCTATTTTTTGATTTGGTCAATGATGAAGGCAGATGCCAAATCCCATCCCTCAGCCAACAGTATTCCACTACCTAGCACCATCTTCCTAGCTTCCTCGGGTGAAATATCCTCATTCTCTAGATCATAAGATTGTAAAGCCACTAGGGATTCATCTATTATTGTCTCTTTTCCATCCACTGTCAATTGGAATCTGATCTGCTCTATCTTATGCCATCTTAGGAAGTCTTTAAAATCCTCTATTTTAACAAAGCTGTCATCATTTATAAATTTTTGTTGATGAATCAATCTTTCATCAACACAAGCCTTAAGTGGCAACTCAACATTGTCATCTAGGTCAGGCTGTTTCTTCTTTCCTTTCCTAATCGCCTTTCTTAGGTTATGATCATATAACCTACTGCCAGGTACTAAGGCCTTAGCCTTATCCTTCTTCTTATTCTTCCCTTCAGTTGAGGGTTGACCTATTTCTAATTTTTGCCTCTTTGCAGCAGGTTCTTCCACATCATCTGGCTGGGTACCAACTGTCAAATCTATAATGTGACCCTCTGCTCTCTGCAACTATGGTATTTTAGCAATATCTTGCTGTGATGCTTACTGTGGTGAAGGATACATAGTAGGACATGCATAATCACTGTCACTGCTACTATTGTACTCAGATTTTGAATAATCAGGTGTCTGAGCACCCTTCTTGTCAAGAACTGTATCCAGTTTCTCTACAAGCACATAATAGTTGTCTATCATGGCCTTAATTCTGTCAAAATATGGGAGGTCAGGGTAAAAACCCCCAAAAGATAACCCATTTCTCTTTATCTGCTTCTCAAGTTTTAGCAACTCTTGGATTCTTAGTCTTCTTGTATGAATATCATCTTCATCCAAGATGTTCCTTGTTGCATCCTCTTTTATGCACTCACAATGGACATTTGTATTGGGGATTGTAGGTGTATACAATTTCCTAACCCCTGCCATGAAACCTTCTGGATCAATGTATCTATAAGGGGCTGCCCCCATCCTGTACTTTTCCAACCATTGACCTACTGCATCAATGGCACCTTTGCCAATTGTGAAATTAGAAATCTTACACTACCTAGGGGTTATAGTCCCCTTCTTGTGAGGTGCAAAGTGCTCATTATCTGTTAACAACAACTGCCATATGAATTCCATTGCAGCCACTCTTGCAGGCACATAGTATGGTGATAAATGAGGTGGGTGAATACACCCATATACCCTGATGACTGTGTAATTTTCTTCCATAAATAAGTCACCCCAATTATGATTTCTAGGCCAGTTATCTATATAATCACAGGGCCTAAGCAGTTGTATAACCTTTAATGGGATTCTTGTTCTGCTTGTTCCCAAACTTTTCACTATTGGATACACAATCCAATTTTGAAAGGCACAATAGTCACACTCCCTAGAAGTGTAATTCCAAACCCTCACCCAAAATTGCATAGGATTTGGTGCTGATTGGTAGAATCTCTGAGGAGTTAAATTATGAACATCCATGATGACAAAGTTAAAATACAAAAGGAGATGCATAAGAACTGAGTAATGCAAAAATTTGGGCTCCTTCTCCTTTGGGTTCTTCAATCTTTTCTGGGTTGCAATGAAACCCTCATGCATTTCATCTAYGATGTGCTRAATATAGTCATAACTGGTGTTAGAGTGGACCTCTTGTAGGTCCAACACCATCATCAGAATCCCTGCATCAATCTTCTCTGCATCACCATCTATCCCCAACACTCTACACAGGGCATATGCAACATACTTGATATAAAAGTGTAGATCCTTGTAATAATATGGGCTATCCCCGGACATAGGATCTAAATACTTTTTCACTTCTTTCAGCATATGTTTTAGCAATTGGTTCCTAGCAATCCCAGGCTTCAAGGTATACCTCTGTTTTTGCTTTGTCATGTCAGTTTTGGTAGACATGGTGCTGAATAAGCCGAAGGCTTGCATGAATGAATTTCTATTCAAAATTAATAGGGCAGTACCATCATCCCTCCTGATGGTTTTAGACAAAACATCATAGTGATTGGCTAGGTCTAAGAACAAGTCTACATCTAGGAAGACATCAGGAATAAGTAACCTGGCTAAACCACAGGTCCAAGGGTTTGATACTGTGATGGGCTTATCAGAATTCTTATAAAAATAATTAAAGAGGGAAAAACCTCTTGTCCCTAGAGTCATAGCATCTTGAATGTCTTTATACTCATCAATGAGGACATTAGCATTAGCCTTCTTGTTCTGTGTTGAACTAGGTAGGAGACGGAGGAATTCATCAAAAAAACTTGCCTTTCCCTTTTGCTTTTCCTCACTTCCTCCACTCGTCGAAGCAACACTAACAACCCCGCTCATACTTGCAATACCTTAAATCTCCTACTCCTTACTGATATTGAAACAAATCTATCTCTGAGATTGGCTGACCGTCCTGTGCACAATTTTCTGAAACTCAAATTTTTTTGATCAAATCTGAAAATACTACAAATTGAGTAAAATACCTCTTCTCTCTAAAAACTTAACACTTTGGCTCTTGAAATTTGAAAGCACGGTGAATGAAAATGAATGCACCATCAACTCCTTATAGCCATCATTCAAAGTACGTAGCTCATAATTTGGAAACATCAGTTCTGTCTTTAATTCAACATACTGTGAACTTGAATGAAAACCTAACCATAGTTCCATGAGCTTGACAGGAAATCAAATTTTTTAAAAGTGAATCCTCAGAACAACCTTACAACATTCAAAAGAGCTGACATGTCATACTGTGATTTGCTAACTGTCTCACATCTCAGCTACCCTTTTTGTACAGCAATCAAAATACAAGCCTCCGATTGGCTATCAAATGATTCATACTATCACATCAAAAAACTGCCGCCATTTTTTAGATTTTGGGATCAGGCGACTATGCGACTACATATGATCTCTTTTTTACAGACCTCAGTCACTAACCCATAGTTTATCTCGAGACATTGCGACAAAAAGGAAAATCACTTAGTCTCATTGTCGTTGATTCCATTTTCTCCTTCTGGTGACTAGGCGATAAACCTTTAATATCTAGTCGCCTTATGACACATGTCACAAAGTCATTTGTTCACTTATTGCTCCATGGAAAACTGAGTCATCAATCTGAAATTGGCAACAACCTAACTATTCTTTACTCTAAACCTCAAGCGGTTAGTCGCCAAGTCTCGACAGTTTGAACTTAACCGGCCTCTTTTCCGGAGACTGCATGACTGAAGGCTTTGCTTTGCATATTACTTTAAACTCATTCAGCGATCACGCGACAAAAGGTAATCACGAAGTCTCTTAATATTTTCTTAACTGTAGAAAACATCCTGCGATCACCCGACTGACCTGTGGGCCCACTGACATATTAACACTCTGTTCAAAATATTTAGCGACTATGCGACACAAAGTGAATCGCGAAGTCTAGGGAAGAACTAGGAATATTCTATTTTCATAAGAGACAACGCGACATAGGCTAATCACAAAGTCGGGGATAAAAGGGAATATGCTGACTTAAGTAATGCGACTTAGCGATTACAATAGAACTCATGACTTAAGTGGAACAAAAAGTAACTGAGAAATATAAAATGAACCGCGCCTTAGGGTTTTCTTCAAATTTGAACGTTTGAACTAGAGCTAGGGTTTAAGACTTTGAATATTTTCACAGGTTTTAGACTAAAAGACATGAAAAATTGAAAACCTGGAGTGGGAAAACCACAGAACCGAGGGAGAGAAAGAAAAACCAAGAATACAACCAACATCGCTTACTTGGATGAGGATTGTGCTCCTTTGATCGTGACTTGTGCTTGGATTTGAGTCACCGCATTTGATTATGTTGATGTGTCTTTAGCACCTTTAATAGTGATCACATTGATTGATTCATATTTAATGTTCAACATGTTGATCACATTGTCATTATTAGAGTAGGTGTAATTTACTTCATTTTATTTTCCTTTAGAAGCTTCCCCTTTCTCATAGTTAGGGAACAATTTGTTAAATGTCGTATGATCTTTGTTAGTGGTATGTCCTTCCACCTTGATCTTACCTCCTTCAATAAGGTTTTGTATAACATGCTTGAGCTTAAGACAATAATTAGCCTTATGTCCTTTGTTTTTATGAAAGACATAATAAGCATTGTCATTCCACCATCTTGGTTTAACTTCTGGTTCCCAAGGTTTCGAATAAGGAATTGTGAGGAATTTATTATCCAAAAGTGTCTTCAAAATTGTCTCAAGAGGTTCTCACAATAGAGTAAATGATTTTTGAGGTCTAGTCCATGGTTTAATCTTGTTGTTATCATTTTTTTCTCTAGGTATTGTGGTTGTTACCTTAGCTTCTTTTTTCTCTTGTAAGTTGTTGTTTAGATTGAACACTGCTGGTTTAGGATTAGCATTGGATGCATCTACCCCTCCATCATTAACAATTTTTTTTTTTCGTTTCCACCACTTAGGCTTGTTATTTTAGTTCATAGATTTGTTATCTCTTTGGAGTGTGATTTATCCTCTCTTAACCATGACATCTTCAACATGGATGGCATTCTTGATCATTCTATAAAAGCTTGGTGAATCTTGAAGTTGCAATGCATAATTCATTTTGGGTACCAAGTTGTTAATAAAGATTTCCATCTTTTCTGATTCGGGTATTTCCCTTGAGTACCTAGCAAAGATTTTCCTCCACCTTTGTAAAAAGTGTGTAAAGGATTCATTGATTCATTTCTTTGTGTTACATAGATCCATAATGGTTCTATTTTTTTGTATATTATAGGAGTAATGTTGAACAAAATGTTGGATTAACTCCTCAAAAGATTTCACACTTGGTGTAAGTTTGGAGAACCACTCCATAGCATTTCCACCTAAAATTCCCAAAAATAGCCTCATTAGGTATGTAGGTTCATGCATGTACTCAATGCTTAGAGAAAAAAACTCCTCTCACATGGTCATGTGGATCAGTTTCTCGCATGTACTTTTCATATTTTGGTCTTTCCATGTTGGGAGGAAATCGAACCATGTTGATACTCTTATCAAAAGGAAATAGACATATGTGGTCCAAAGAGTATTTTTTTGTTGGTTTGACCTTTTCTTGCTTGAGTGTTGCAAGTTTGGATTGCATTAAGGTGAATTGTTTGGTGAGAATAGAAATAGGTGTTGGTACCTCTTTCTCCTTCAATCTCTCAACATCATAATATTTAGGGAGTTTGACTCCAAGAGATGCTAGATGTAGGAAGTATTTCTCCTTGTCTTCACCATTGATCTTTTCCAATGTTCTTTGGAATTTTCTACTTTGTTTGAGTCTGTTGTACTCTTCCTCGAGTACATATTCATTACTATCCGAGTCAAACAAAGGATGGTTGATATGTTGTTCTTCTTCTCTACTAATGTCTTGATCTTTTTGGTCTTTTTCATTGTTGTATTCATCAAAAGCTCTACTCCATCCTTGATGAGGAGCATCCATTGCAGGTGAGTCTTGATCGAATAGGGGATTATGAGATGTCTCTGCTTGTTGAAATTGTATTAATCTAGGAGGTACCTCTGATTCATCATCAAGATACTTGTTACGTATCATGTTAACCATGAAAGCTGGTTCTCAACTTTGTCAAAGGTTTTCCAATAGTGTCAAATAGGATCTCAAATTGTCCAAGTAGTAAAAGTTTGTTTGTGTTTGTTGGAAGTGACTAAATCCAATGCTAGAGGGTTAGAATGCTCTAATAGTGAGCTAGGAATCAAGATGTTTTGATAAGTTAGTAGACCACACATTTTGAGATCGATTATGAGAGTCCAAAAGGACATGTAAGGTAGACTTGTAAGAAAGTTGTGAAAAAAAATAGGTGGACCAACAAGAGAAATAGGACCACACTGAAGAGCCTAAAGGGTATCCAAAAGTACCAAATTTATCTGAGAAACACTTGTGTAAGTGCCCATTATTTTAGATGTGACCCCTAAATGCGAGGCTTGATTTGCCAGATGTGAGTTTTGAAATGCAGTATACGAGCTTTGATTTTTAGAATGCGAGTAAGTTTCCTGCATGCAAGCTAGGAATGACCAAAAGTGATGAAGTTCCCTAGATGTGAGCTAATGCAACCAGATGCAAGCTAAGATAGAAAAAAAATGATCCTATGATGGTTTTTCATATTTTTGTCAAATTTGTCTCAGAATACGTGAAATATTGTTCGACAATAGAGTTTTTCTGAGACTTTCCAGTGAGTTGTAAACAACATGTATGTCAGGGAATGAAAATTAGTGATTGTTTTAGGAGTTTATCTTTTTAGTTAGCCTTTTGGACACATCAAGAAATGTTCTTTTATTAAGTGTAATCAAACACTTTCCCTATTCCCTAGATTCTAAGCATAGAATGAAAATATTTTCTCATAGACTCAGGTACACACTCACATGCTAATCAGAATATGACTATCACCAAGCACACAATGGCTCTAGTCATGATGTCATATTAGCCAAATCCAAATGAAAGTGAGGGCATGAAATGAAAAGTATCTTGGGGAAATTATTATTTGCCTTGCACAAAGATTCACCCTTTCAGAGATAAACCTGGGAATTTTACTACAAGTGTTTTGTAATTGTGGGCATCCGTTCACAATCATCCCCCATAGAATTGCACAAGAAAAATTGAGGTGTATAGCCTTATGAGTGCTCAAATGTGTGTAGTCTTGCAAGAAAGATTCAAGCGGCTCTTCTCTACACACACTCCAACATGTTCAAGGAATGATGTTGAAATTCCAGGAACAAAACTGACTACATCTTCTGAGGCTTTAGCCTACAAGGAAGCGATTATTTATAGTGAGTTGGAAGGGTTGGACTAAAACCTATCCTCACTTGGGTCGTCTCGAGAGATTTTTTCCTCAAACGATAGACCCTCTAATTTTTTTGAAAGCAATGAAAAGGATTGGTGAGCTTAGGAGTCTAAATTTCTGATTCTTCAAAAGAAGATCATACTCTCGTATTCCATTCTGTTTTCTCCCATAAACACACCAAACATGTTCATTTCCTCAAACTTCGTCACTCAAAACTCAATCTCCCATGACGAGTCTTTGATTCTTCTACTTGGAAAGAAGAGACAATTCTCTAGTGAGATTAAGTAATAAGCTTAAGTTCAAATTTTAAGTTCCTATAGTAAGAAATCATAAAGAATATCAAATCAAATTTGTGTTGTTCAATTTCCCCAAATTAGTTGATTTGCTTATTCATTTACTTTTCCCAAAATTAGACAATGAGTTTACTTTGTTCAATTTACCACAAGATTTAGTTCTTTGATTGTTCAATTACTATCCAAAAGAATTATACAATGCGCTTGTTCATTTACCCACAAGATTTAGTAAAATATCTTGTTCAATTACTATCCCAAAAGAATTAGACAATGTGAGTTTGCTTTGTTCAATTTTCCCCCAAATTCCTATCAAATCTTAAATTGATTTGTGAGTTTCTAATTTTCCTTAAAGGAAAAGAGCATAATCCTCTAGTCAATTTACTAAGTGATGGACAATGTATTTATTTTTAAAGCTTTGAACAAATAGAGGTCAAGTTGAGAGGTTTGGCAACCTGCAAACTACAAGTTAGTAGTTACTTTCCACCTCTTGAGAAAAAAGGCTCTGACAACAACCTACAATCAAAAGTGAGGTTGCTCAAGACACAAAAATAGACATGATCAAAAGATTAGTGGTTAGACATTCAAATTTGCAAATCAATCAACCAGATGTGACTGCCTTTCCTAGATGTGAGCCTATATTTCCTGTATGCGATTAATAGTTCTGAATGCGATACTTTACTCAAAATGTGATACAGGATCTACGGGATGCAAGATTTTACCAAATGTGATATGGGATATACCGGATGTGATTTTAGAAACCTGATATGTGATTTGATTTCCCGTATACGAGGCTCTTTCCTACATGCGAGCCATGATCAACTAAAGGTGACTCTGAACCTAAAAATAGAGAACCCAAATTAGTAAAAAATGATAAGAAGATGAGGTAAAATCCAAGGATTTCCCCACCACGGGCGTCAAAAATGTGTGTGCATTTTGTGGATCTGCTAGCTACAACACAACACTTCAATATGTCATTACATTAGTGAAATAACATGAAATATCAAAGGAAAAGTATATATATCACTAAAATCAACATATTGCTCCCTATCTACGAAGAGTATGAAATATGCTATAATTTCCCTCAGATTATGCATAAATCAGTGACAACACCATGCTTAGAATGGAAGATTTAACTAAAATGCAAGCTAAAATGCTCAATCAAAGTTCATTTTAGAGCTTCAATTGAAACATTATGAAATTATGAGAGTAGTGAGCTAAAATGCATTTAAAATCTCTAAGAATATGAGAAGCAAAAGATTGCAAAACTAAATTCTAAAATTAGGGGCCCATTGAGCTCAAAATTCATTCCATTTACAGAATAATTTGAGGAATGAGAGGTTAGGATTGATTTGTGAAGAGAGGTGGAGATTGAATCTTTGGTGATCCATGTGAGGTGATCAAAGTGATTTAACTCTCATTGGCTAGGGAATTGACTTTCCCTTTTGCAAGTGAGGAGTTGTAATTTGGTTTTATTTAATTCCTTTTAATTAATTACCTTAGCCATGTATTTGTTTATTTTTTATTTATTTTATTTGATTTAATTTAATTAGCTAAGGCAATTATTGTAATTTAGTGATAACATCACTTAGGAGATTAAATTTGATTTAAATGAATTATGCCAATTAATTGAAGAATTGTCTTTACATAATTAGGGGTTTGATCACACTTAAGGAAAATAGGGTCTTTGGTCAGAGCAAACCAAATTAGGGTGGTTACATAATATACACGAACAATTGGAATTTACAGGGTGATCACCAACTAAGATGAACTTGCAAGTTTGTGGGTGCATAGAAAGTAGGCCATGACTATAGCAGCCAATGATTGGGCTTCATAAGGGTATATTTTTATGTTCAAATTTGCTTTTACATGTCAAGTATATGGTTTAGGATCCAAGATTTGGGTCTACAATGGATTTTTGGCTTGGATTTTAGAAAGCCCTAGTTGTAAGCTTGAATTGGAGAGGGTCTTGTAGTTTAGGTGTTTGTAGAGGGTTGTTGGCCAATAAAAGTACATAATCCTTACATTTGAGACATATATAAATACTTTTGAAAAACACAGAGTCTAGGAGTAAGTACTTTATATAGTTGCTTTGTAAAGTGGGTCAATTAGGCCTAGGAAGGAAGGTTACAGAAGCAATATTTGGGGTTGATTTGTTGGGAAATAATAATTTTGGTATGGTATGAGACACTTATGGGTGTTCATTTATGGAAACACATCTGGTATATTGATCACTTGGAATGAAGTTCACTTTTGGAGATATAGTCTTCAAAATGACTAAGTACAGAAGTAGAAATACAAAGTATAACAATATTATTTTGGATAGCGAAGATCAAGTACAACATTTGATGATGAGCGATCTTAGAGGAAGATAGTATGGAGTATGTATGACCTCCACCTATGATCGATTTGGTTTTGGAGATGATTACAATGAGTTAGAGAGATTTGAAGACATGCGTAGAAAACATAACAACGTAATAGAGCAGTTGAACAAGCAGTGATGAATCAAGGAGTATGTCATGGAATCCTGGCAAGCTAAGTTGGATTATGATTTTGGATAACCTATATTTTGGTTATGTAAGAGTGCCAAATTTTTCATTACTCTTTACATTATTAATTCTATTTTGTATTGAGAGCCAACTATGTAATAATGATTAAGAGAGATGACTTGATGATGATGATGATGATGATATATATATATATATATATATATATATATATATATGAAGACTTTTTGTAAAGACAAGATATAGTATGATAAGAAAAGGAAGGATATGTATGCATGCGAATGGTAAATGCAAGAGAAGAGATTGATGTAGATCATTGAAGAGCTACGAATGGAACTATCTAAGCATTGAAGCTGCTTGTTTTATTCATTACTGAGAACACTTTGTAAGAGAAGTTTTTGTTGTAAGAGTTGTAAGCTCAGTTGGCCCCTAACAGGGTGTTTTATACCTTTAATAGGGTTGTTATTCCTTTAACAAGGAAATGTACTATGTAATATTCAGCTCCTAATAGGGCTAGATCTCCTAACAGGTACATTATACTTTAGTACATGCTTGTGGGTACCATCCCCACCATGGTTTTACCTTGGCCAGGGTTTCCTTGATGAAAAATAATTGTGTTATGAGTTCTGTGTTCTTTTCTTATGTTCTTTTCATTTTTGTAATCTTATGGTTTATTTGGAATTATTTTAAGTTTAATTTAAAGTGATGTAATGCTGATTCACCCTCCTCTCAGTATTACTCAATCCTAAAAATTGGTATTAGAGCTATTAGCCCTTGAAGAGAAATTCTATCAACTTAAGGGAGATCAGAATGGATTCAAAAAATTTGCAAGAGAATTGTGAAGAAACACTTGAAGACCTTGATAAAGCAAAAGTAGAAAATGGTGACTTAAGATTCAATTTAAGAAAAGCTGAGGGATTCATTAAGAAACTTAAGGATTAGCTTGAACTTTCCATAAATAAGAGACAATATCTTATGGTATAGATAAAACAAGATTTAGACAATGATAATTCAGATCAGATAAAGCAACTTGAACAAGAGAATGATACGTTGAATCTTGAGAATGAGAAAATGGATAAAGAGATTCAAAAAGAAAAGAATGCTAAGAAAAAGAATGAAGAAGCTTTGAAAGATGCTAATATTCTGATGGGACAAATGAAGATTGACCTTGACCATTACAAGAACAAGTATCTAGAATTGGAGAAATATAATTAGATCATAAAAGGTCAACTTGTTGAGACAAAGAAACACATTGAGAAACTTCACATGAGTAGTGATTGATTGATGAACAATGAGATAGACAAAAACATAAAGGTGATATAATTGGTATTGGCTTCAATGAAGCTGCATGTTCTAAGAATCAAGAAGAAAAATCTGATCTGAAGATTGATGGCGAAAAACCTATTCTTGAAGAACCTAAAGAATAGATCAGACCTTTCAGAGGTAGATGTCTTGGATGTAACAAGTTTGGACACATGAAGAGAGATTGCAGAGGTAGTACCCCTTTTAGAAAATTTTCTGGTTATTGTTTTAACTACAATGCATATGGGCACAAGAAAGTAGAATGCAAGAAATTTGATCAATCTAGATACAAAAAAGATGACACCAGAGAAGAATCAACAACTAAGATCACATGTTACAAATGTAATAACCTTGGACACATTGCAAGGAATTGTAAGTTGCTAGTTAATCAGAACAGAAAACCTCCTATATGCTACAAATGTAATAATCCAGGTCATATAGCAAAGCTTTGTAGGTATAATGGAGTAAATAATAGAAGAGTACCACCTCCTATGGATACAAAGAAGAATGATAGTGATAATGGTAAGAGTCTTCTAGAATACATGAATGATTTTGAAAATTGTTTCAAGAAAGTAGAAGATAACAGTAGTGGTAAGGTATGGAGAGCCAAAGAGTCTAGTGAGATAATGGTTCTGAGAGAGAAAATAGATGCTACTGGATCTTCACCTAATGATAACAAAGTAGAATCAACCTAAATGACCGATCATGGCCTTTGGGGAGCATTGGATGAGAACAACAAATTATATCCCACCCCTAATTCTAAGAAGTAAGCTCTAGCAAGCTTAGTTGTGATATGTGCAGACATCATACAACTTATATATATGAGTGCAACATCAAACAATGCATATTTGGTGATCGCCGAATTTACAATTGACTGGACAATGCACAATGTTAAGTATATTGGGTAATGTGCATATTACACTTAATGATTAATAAAAGGACATCTGAGATACCTATTTCTTCACTATTTGAAGAGAAGAGACCTAAGGAGAACATAGATCAGAGAGTATCAGATAATCTAACAAATATATTGCATGATCGATCAAAGCAACAATTTATAACTCAACGTAATTGAGGTATTTACATCATCTACTCATACAGAAGCTATAGATGCACCTTCGATTTATGATGTTGTAGATCAACCTAGATACAAATTCAAGAAAAATATGTTTAAGTATTGTGAAGATGACTCTGAAGGAGCATTTTCCCAGACATTGCATGATGTCTTGCATGTAGAGGATATTAGGGCATACATTTAGTGCAAATATGATATATTGGGTGTTGATGAGATTTCTATAGAAATGGAATACATGACTGATAATGGAAAAATGAAGGATGAATACAAACACTTAAACGACCTAAGCATTATGAAAATATTGGATCTATATGAGTTCAGTAAAGAGGAATAGTTCAAAATATTACTTAGCAGAGTTCATGATCAATTCATCTGGATAGGAGAGCAACCTAAAAAAGATATGTAGTCAATTGATTCATGAGATAATGGGTTAGAAAACACTAGAGTTATCTCTGTGGCTGAGAAGAACATTAAGAAATAGGTCAAAACCCTAACACATTGTAAATGAGATAGGCGAGCTATGATAGTAAATGATATTTTCTTACAAGATGTCAAACTGATTGCTATGATACTTGGAAACAAATTCTACTACAATAGTAGACCTAATTTAGTTTTTGTAGGAGTCATTATGAAGGCTTACATGATGGTAAAAGAAAACTGAAAAAGAGACCTCAAGTGACAGACATGTATGTAAGCCTGATTTGAAGATGTTGGAGAAGAGAGCTATTGAGAAAGGTAAGCTTGTTTCAGTGCACAAATACTATGACAGGTATGAGGAATCTAATAAACTAAATATTGAAGACATAGTAGCAAATCATTTACTTGTTTTCAAGAAGAATCTACTAGAGTTAGAGGGAAGTATACTTGAGGAACTATATACTGGAGTGGAAATTAGGAAATAAATTGCACACATTGAAGATGAGGCTATTAGGAATGAAGCTATTAATGACATGTTTCTAGTAGTTTCAATAGAAGAGAGAGAATACTGGGAGCACTAAAACCCTTATTGAGAACCAAAGCAAGATTAGTAAAAATTATGCACAGGAAGTATGAACAAGTTTTAGAAGAGACTCAGAAGGAACTAGATTAGATACTTATGAGTGATATTCCTGAGAATACTCCACCTCCTAAACATACCACGCCTACACCTATAGGAACTGGTGAGTGTTCTAAGGAAGTTGAGGTAAGTGTTGAGAAGAACGAAGAAATCATGCAACCAGATTTCTATGTTTCTGGTGTGCATGTGACACTTGACACCCCACTTAATGAGTAGGACCCATTTGTAGAAAATATTGACAACATAGTGACAGATGAAGTGGAAGAAGAGAGAGAGGAAGAAAAGAAAGAGGAAGAACAAAAAGAAGAAAATAAAAAAAGTTGAATCTAAACAGAGAAGTGAGACAGATGCAACAAAAGTAGAAGAGGCAAGAATTAAGGTAAACCATGAAATTGACACATATACTACTCTATTGTTGGAAAGTAAGGAGAAACATTTAAGTACTAATGTTGACACTATGGATGAGGATGAATTCACGAGACTATCTTTCATCGCATTCACAAAAGCAAAAAGAAAGATCTGAACATAAAGGAGATAAAAAAGACTAAGGTAATCACTAGAGCAGTTAATACTGTGAACAAAATTCTCCCAGTACCTATTTTATTTCAAGGAAAGGATGAGGAAGAAAATATGAGTTTAGCACTAGATGACTTTGATAGTCACTATGATTCTTTAGTGAAGATTGCTGAAGAGAAGGCAGAGTAGAGTTATCAAGAGAAGAATTTGAAGGAAGTTTGTTAGTCTATCTCATGGGACTTAAGAATTCTGAGAGAAGGTACATCAAAGGCTAGAAGTTTTGTCACACATGGAAGGATGCTATACAACTACTGTATAAATCCTTTAAGACATATTCAGAATATTGAAGATATTTTAGCAAAGGAAAGGGCTACACTGAATAGAATGATGGAAAGTTGTGAGACATCCTCGCAATCTATATTAGAGATGGACAAATAAATAAAAAATATTTATGAAAACATGAATGTACTGGATGTTGAGAAAGGGCGATTCATGAAAAGATTTGGTTTGCTGAAGAGTCTAATCAGTCCCAAGCTATGAATTCTTGAAGTTCATTTATCTTATATAAAGAAGACTGTTGAGTCATTGACACATTCTATGCCCATAGACCTAAAGGTAGCATAGACATCATCCTATGTACTGAATGGACTAATTCATGTTAGTCAGTTGTTGATTGATTCATGTAACACATACGTGAAGATCGTGGAAGACACCTTCCCAGATGTACTTAAAATGGTGAGCAAGCACTGAAATTCTACATTTTTGTAAATTTTGGATACACCTTTGTCATTGTTGTCAAAGGGGGAGAAGAGAAGAAAAATGAATTAAGGAGAAAAAAAAAAGAAAAAATATCTAAAAAGAAAAAGAGAAGAGAGACAATTTTGTGTTGGGACACTTAGTCATTTTTCACTAAATGTTGCCATCAATACCAATGGGAGAGATTGTTGGCAAGTGATAGTTTTGGTATGGTATGAGATACTTATGGGTTGTCATTTATGGAAAAACATCTAGTATATTGATCACTTTGGTGTAGGAGAACACCTAGATTAACCCCTATGTTTCTTTCTATGTTCTTTATTTTAGGCATGTACTGACTCTAGCCAAGTCAGGAGAGTGTGTGTGGACCTTAGAAGGTCATTTGTTTTATTTACCTAAGATGGATATGACTAGGTCAATCCATGACTAGATAGTTACTTATGAGTTGTTTTGTGTGTCCTTCAAGGAGAGGTTGTAGAAATGAGTCCTAGAGTGAAAGGAGGACTTGTATTAGATTAGGTTATGTTATAATGTTTTTAAGGATGGTTATATGTCATATGCAAACAATTGGAGATCAAACATAAGAGGTTGGAAGGATTTTGCAAAAGTTGTCATTTCTTGTCAAAGTTGTCAAGTTGGCAAAAAGTGCTAAAAATGGGAAAAGATGGTAGAATGATTGTTGAGAGGATAAATCATGCCTAGAAATCATTAACATACCTTATGCAATGCCACAAAAAGATCCCAAGTCCTACTTGATAGGAAAAGCCAAAAAGACAAAAAGTTGGTATAACAACTTTTGGATTTTGCATGACAGTTTTGAAGAATATGTTGCAGATCGAGTTGGATGAAAGAATGATGTTTTGTAATGCCTCAATCCATGATGGGAGGTTACTTAGGATCTTTAGTGAAGGAGAAGTAGTTTGCATGAATGAGAATTTTGAGTTTTTGAAGAACACTTTTTTTGTGCTTTTTGGTTGCATGCATGTGAAGATAAGCTTATGACTATGTTTTAATGGTTGATCTATTTCTATAATGGTATTGTGAAAGTTTCTCATTCATGTTGCGAGTTCATTAGAGATCATTCTCACATGTTGTAAAAGTTTTTTTCAATTTCTAGTATCACAGTAGTACAGTTTTGAGTTTTTGGTTGCATGTAAGGCTAAATGGATTGAAACTAATGATCTAACTTTGGATCTATGTTGAGAATTCCCATACAGACCTTTTTTATTCATTGAGAAAGTTAGGATTAGTTCATTTTGATAGGTTTTAAAAATTATTTTCCTTTAGACAGTTTGCTGCCACTGTTCAGGCAGTCCATGAAAATGCTCTTGCCACTCCCATTCCCACCATAGGAATTTTGTGGGTTTTTGATATATGGGAGTGGAATTGTATATTATGTTGTGTGTAGGAGGAGGGGTCCCAAAAATCATTTTTTCTAGCATTTCCATGATGCCCTAGGTGAGTTGATAGCACCCGATTAGGCAACATCAGAGGTTAAAAGTAAAAGGCAGTGGGCTGAATGCATTGAAAGCTTCAATCCAAGATTGGAAATAATTAGGGGGATGTGTGAAGGATCAGAACCCAGAAGGAGGGATTCCCAAGTGGATTCTTGCTATAGTTTGTGAAGTGACCCTAGAGAAGACAGTCTAAAATAACTTGAAACCCTCATTATTAGACCAAGTTGTGACTTTCGAGTGTACAGACAACTTGAGGAGTTGTGACCTTGAAAATCTTGTAGGTCTCCATAGATGGTACTCAGCTATAAAATTTATTTATCACCTTGTTAAGGATATTTTGGAGTTAAACAGAGAAAACCTCTCAAATAGGGCTAATTCTAGTAGCCCTATGTGGGACAAAGTGGACAGTTTGGGGTCACTAAACTCAATTGATTTGTAATAAGAAGGTCGAATGGGATTAGATAACACCTAAATACATCCCCCATTCACTATGAAGAAATAAGAAACCATTTGTGTGAATATGCAAAGTGGGCAGCAAGGTAAAACCATTGGTTTAGTAGGAAATTAAGTTGGTGTAATTAGGTGGGGGACTGGGAAGGATAGGATTATGATTCTATACAGAGTAGGGTATCGAAGTGAACCCTAATATGATAGGAGAAAGCCTAAGAAAGTCCTTATAGCCACTAAGGACACCATAACAACCCCATCCTCACTTACATCAAATTGGTATCAGAGCCTAAATTGATTGGGCTTGTGGTAGATGTTCCGGCCAATAGTATTAGTAGGTGAAAAAAAGATGGTCACCAATGCAGAGCTTGCAAAGGAAGTAGATGAGAAGAAGAAGGAAATAGAGGATCAAAGGGAAAGGAGTAGATTCCTTGAAGAAGCACTGGATGAAATGAAGGCAAAACTTTAAGAAGTTGCACATGCAACTAAAAGAAGAGATGGAGATGAAGTTAGTAGCAACAAAGAGAAGCATAAAGTTGATGAAAAAGACATGATACCTGAACCAGACCCTCCAATGAATGAGGAGCCATTCCTAAAAGCCCTAGGAGGAAAAATTCTTGAAGGAGTTCCATGGTTTACTGGAAAAATGGACAGTGACCTAGTTGTGGAGTGGATAGAAGGTATTGAGAATCATTTTGAATGTGAGGGCATAACTGAAGCACATAAGGTAAAAGTTGCAAAGTCAAGATTAAGAGGTTCAACATTAACATGGTGGAAGTACCTCCAAGAAGAGAGGGAAAATATGGGTAAGAATCCAATTTAAAATTGGAAGGCCATGTTAAACAAGGTAAAGGATCAATACCTACTAGAGGATTATGAAATCCAGTTACACAAGAAGAGGCAGAATTTGAAGCAAAAGGATTTAGATGTGGCTACATACACTGAAGAATTTCAGAAGTTGTGTTTGAGGTCAAGAGTTCAAGAGGAAGAAACTATCAAGATGGATAGGTATCTTGGAGGCCTAAAATGGAATATCCAAGAGGAAATCAGTTTGTGGACGCTTACAACCATTCATAAATGTTTCCAACTTACATTAAAAGTAGAAGAGAAGAACAAAAATAAATCAGAGAAAAAATTCAGAGGAAGAGGTAGAGGTAGAGAAGGAAGAGGACAAAGAGGCTATGGTGGAAGAGGATCAAATTCAAGGAATCAAAGTGAGAACAAGCTCACTAAAAATCATGAAGGAAACTCAAATAGAGGAGGTTTCAATAGAGGTAGAGGCTCTAACACTAGTTGGAGAGGAAGGAGCAACAACAATCAAGTAAGAGTAGCATCCTACTTTGCCACCATGAAATGCTACCATTGCAATCAGCTAGGGCATCCTGCCTATAGGTGTCCTGAAAAAGGTTCTAGTTCCCAAGGAGGTGGAAAGAGAGTTAAATATGTCCAAGAAGAATCAAGTTGCAGTAGTAAGCCATCTGAGGTACCATTAGAATCAGAGGAAGGTAAGAACCTCATGATAAAGAGGACCTTAATTAGAGAGCCAAGCAAAGAAGAACCAAGTCAAAGGAGAGCACTCTTTAGAGTGAAGTGCAAAATCATAGGAAAGGTATGTAGGGTCATTATTGATTCAGGCTCAATTGATAATATCATTAGTGAAGAGGTAGCCACCAAGTTAAATTTGAAGAGGATTTCACATGACAACCCATACAAGGTTACATGGCTCAATAAAGGACAACATGTGTTTGTAGGAGAAAAAGCATGGGTAGAGTTCATCATTGGAAAGTATAAGGATAGAGTTCTATGTGACATTATTCCCATGGATGCATGCCACCTTCTACTTGGAAGGCCATGGCAATTTGATAGGAAAGTCATGCATGATGGAACCAAGAATGCCTAGTCATTCAAGAAAGATGGAGTGACCTTCAAAATTCAGTCCCTAATAGAAGAAGGAGAGATGAAAACATCAAGTCCAAGTGTACTCATGGTTGATGAGAAAGATTTATTGAAGACCCTAAGAGAAGGAGAAGGAGAAGGAGTTGGGTTTGCTTTAGTATTGAAGCCAAAAGATGAAGCTGTTGTCAAGAAATCAGAGATACTGAATGAGGTAAAAGAAATACTTGAAGAGTATAGAGACATTGTGAATGATGGCCAGCCCACTCCCCTACCTCCTAAGAGACTTGTTAGCCCCAAGATTGATCTCATTCCAGGAGATACCTTACCCAACAAAGCTTCCTATAAGATGATCCCTCAACAAATGAGGAAATAGCCAAGCAAATTAGAGAGTTATTAGACCAAGGCCTAATTAGAAAGAGCATAAGCCCATGTGCAGTCCCTACTATTTTAGCACCCAAGAAAGGAGGAGCTTGGAGAATTTAAACTGATTCTAGATCCATTAATAGAATCACCATTAGGTATAGGTTCCCAATACCTAGAATTGAATACCTAATGGATTGTTTAGGGGAGGCAAAGTACTTCAGGAAAATTGACCTTAAGAGTGGCTACCACCAAATCAGGATAAATGAAGGAGATGAATGAAAGACAGCCTTCAAAACTACAGAAGGTTTGAATGGATGGCTTGTAAGGCCATTTGGTTTATCTAATGCCCCCACAACTTTTATGAGCCTTATGAATGAGGTATTGGTAGAATGCATTGGTAAGTTTGTTGTTGCCTACCTAGATGACATTTTAGTTTTCAGCAAAACTAAGGAGGAGCATATTAGGCATTTGAAAATTGTTTTCAAGAAATTGTATGATGGAAATCTAATGATCAATTTGGAGAAGTGTGACTTCATGAAACAAGAGCTTGTATATCTCAGTTTTTTTTTGTCTCAAGGTGAACTCAAAATGGATCAAGAAAATGTGGATGCCATTCTATGTTGGCCTACTCCCAAGGCTGAAACTGAGGTGAGAATTTTTTATGGTCTAGCTCAGTATTATAGAAAGTTCATCATATATTTTAGTGGGATTTGTGCACCTATGTTAGACACCATTAGAGGTAGGATGAAGACGAAGTTTCAATGGACACCCCAAGATGACAAAGGGTTTGAAACACTCAAGGAGAAGATAGTAAAGTTGCCTACTCTAGTTATTCCAAGCTTTGATAATCTTCTTACAGTAGAATGTGATGCAAGTAATGTGGCCATTGGGGCTGTCATAAGCCAAGAAGGAAGACCTGTAGCTTTCCATAGTGAGAAGATAAATGATGCAAAGCAGAAGTTATCTTCTTATGAATTAGAGTTGTATGCTCTAGTTCAAGCACTAAAGAAGTGGAGGCACTACTTGCTGCCAAAGGAGTTCATAGTATACACTGATAACCAAGCTCTCAAATTCCTTAACTCTCAAGACAAACTTAGCAGCAAACACATGAAGTGGGTGGAGTATCTACAAGACTACACTTTCAATATCAAGCATAAAAAGGGAGTTCAAAATAAGGTTGCAGGTGCATTGAGAAGAAGGCTGCTCACAGTCCAAGAAGTTAAGATACAAAGCATAGGTATTGATAGCTTCAAAGGCCTATATGTTGAAGATGAAGATTTTTCCCAAATCTACAAGGTATGTAAGGAGTTTAAAAACAAATTTCATGGTGAGTTTTCTGAATATACTTTGTAGAATAATTTATTGTTTAAAGGAGGTCAGCTTTGTGTTCCTAGAGGGTCTATGAGAGAGCATTTGATTCAGGAAAAATATAATGGAGCACTTAGTGGTCATTTTAGAGTAAATAAGACTCAAGAGCTAGTCACTAGGTTCTATTCTTGGCCTAGGATGAATAGAGATATCAGACAGTATGTTGAGAGTTGTGTAGTGTGTCAAAAAGTAAAGGGCACATCTTCCAATACTAGTCTCTATTAGCCACTTCCAATCTCAACCAGACCATGGGAATGCATAAGCATGGATTTTGTAGTTGGTTTGCCAAGAACAAGGTAGGGATATGACATTATTTTTGTTGTTGTGGACAAATTTAGCAAGATGACACATTTTATACCTTGTAAGACTATTCATGATGCTTTTAACATTGCTCAATTGCTTTTTAGTGGAGTGGTGAGGATCCCTGGACTCCCACTTAGTATTGTTGCAGACAAGGACACAAAATTCATGAGCCATTTTTGGAAGACCTTATGGCAAAAGCTTGGCACTAACTTGTCTTTTGGATCTTCCTATCATCCACAAATAGATGACCAAACAGAGCTGGTCAATAGGAGTCTTGGTAACTTTCTGAGATGCCTCACAAAGGAGTATGGTAAAAAATGGGAACAACTCATTGGAAAAGCTGAATATGCATACAATGATACAGTGAATAGATGAACTGGCAAGAGCGCTTTTGAAATTTTTTATGGTTTTCACCCAAGAGGGATTTTTGAACTTAGAAAATTGAAGGAAGGAATACATGGTAGTGGATATGCTGAGGACTTTGCTCATTCAATGCAAGAAGTCCATGAAAGTGTGAGAAAGAATTTGATTGACAATGCTGAAAAGGTGAAGACAAAGGTGGATGGAACAAAGAGGGATGTTCAATTTCAAATTGGAGACTTTGTGATGGTACAGTTGAACAAACATAGGCTGCAAAAAGGTGTTCCTCACAAGGTACAGATGAAGAGGTTGTGTCCATGCAAGATACTTGCAAAATATGGAAATAATGCATACAAGGTGGAGCTTCCTGAAGACATTGGGCTGTCACCGATTTTCAACATTGCAAATTTGGTAGCATATAAAGGACCCATTCAATATGCTGATCAGAACCTTCAAGAGGTAATATAAGAGGTAAAAGATCTGAAATTAACCCCTACTCCATCTATGACATCTAAAAAGATACTAGACTCAAGGGTCTACAAGAAGACTAGGAACAAAGACTATATGGAGTACCTTGTCAAATGGCATGAAAAAGAATATGTTGATGCTACTTGGATAAGAGAATCAGAGTTTAAAAGGTTGGGTATTGACTCAAACATGCTCAATCCAAGGTTGGATTAACCTTTCTTTTGTTTGGGGGAGTATGGTGCAGGAGCACACCTAGATTAACCCCTATGTTTCTTGCTATGTTATTTATTTCTGGGATGTACTGACTCTAGACAAGTCAGGAGAGTGTGGGTGGACCTTAGAAGACCATTTTCTTTATTTCCCTAGGATGGATATGACTAGGTCAATCCATGACTAGATAGTTGCTTAGGAGTTGTTTTGTGTGTCCTTCAAGGAGAGGTTGCAGAAATGAGTCCTAGAGTGAAAAGAGGAATTGTATTAGCTTAGGTTATGCTTTAATTTTTTTAAGGATGATTATATGTCATATGCAAACAATTGGAGAACAAACATAAAAGGTTGGAATGATTTTGCAAAAGTTGTCTTTTCTTGTCAAAGTTGTCAACTTGGCAAAAAGTGCTAAAAATGGGAAAAGATGGTAGAAATATTGTCAAGAGGATAAATAATGCCTAGACATAATTAAAATGCCTTATGAAATGCCACAAAAATATCCCAAGTCCTACTTGATAGGAAAAGCCAAAAAGACAAAAAGTTGCTATGAAAACTTTTGGATTTTGCATGACAGTTTTGAAGAATATGTTGCAGATCAAGTTGGATGAAAGAATGATGTTTTTTAATGAATCAATACATGATGGGAGGCTACTTAGGATGTGGAAAACCTACCCAAAACAATGAGCAAGGATCTTTAATGAAGGAGAATTAGTTTGCACGAATTAGAATTCTGAGTTTTTGAAGAAGAACACCGTTTTTGTGCTTTTTGGTTGCATGCATGTGAAGATAAGCTTAGAAATATGTTTTAATGATTTATGTATGTATGTAATGGTCTTTTGAAAGTTTCTCATTGATGTTGCGAGTTCATTAGAGATCATTATCACATGTAATTTTTTTTTTTTCAATTTCTAGTATCACAGTAGTACAACTTTGAGTTTTTGGTTGCATGTAAGGCTAAATGGATTGAAAATAATGATCTAACCTTGGATCCATGTTGAGAAAGCCCATATAGACCTTTTTCATTCATTGATCAAGTTAGGATTAGTTCATTTTGATAGGTTTTAAAAATCATTTGGTTTTAGACAATCTGTTGCCACTGTTCAGGTAGTCCATGAAAATGCTCTTGCCACTCCCATTCCCACCATAGGAATTTTGTGGATTTTTGATATATGGGAGTGGAATTGTATATTATGTTGTGTTCAGGAGGAGGGGCCCTAGAAACCATTTTTTCTAGCATTTTCATGATGCCCTAGGCGAGTTGATAGCACTCGGCCAGGCAACATCAGAGGTTAAAAGCAAAAGGCAGTGGGTTGAATGCATTGAAAGATTCAATCCAAGATTGGAAGCTGTTAGGGGGATGTGTGAAGGATTTGAACCCAAAAGGAGGGATTCCCAAGTGAAGTCTTGCTATATTTGTGAAGTGACCCTAGAGAAGACATTCTAAAACAACTTGAAACCCTCATTATTAGACCAAGTTGTGACTTTTGAGTGTACGGACAAATTGAGGAGTTGTGACCTTGAAAATATTGTAGGTATCCATAGATGGTACTTAGATATAAAATTTATTTATCACCTTGTTAAGGAGATTTTGGAGTTAAAGGGAGAAAACCTCTCAAATAGGGCTAATTCTAGTAGCCCTATTTGGGACAAAGTGGGCAGTTTGGAGAGTTTGGGGTCACTAAACTCAATTGATTTGCAATCAAAAGGTGGAATGGGATTAGATAATACATAAATACATCCCCCATTCACTATGAAGCAAGAAGAAACCATTTTGTGTGAATATGCAAAGTGGGAAGCAAGGTAAAACTATTGGTTTAGTAGGCAATTAAGTTGGTGTAAATAGGTGGAGCATTGGGAAGGATAGGATTGTGATCCTATACAGAGTAAGGTATCTAAGTGAACCCTAATAGGCTAGGAGAAAGCCTATGAAAGTCCTTTTAGCCAGTAAGGACACCATAACAACCCCATCCCTACTTACATCAATCTCATGGGACTTGGGAATTCTGAGAGCAGGTACATCAAAGGCCAGGAGTTGTGTCACACATGGAAGGATGCTATACAACTATTGTATAAATCCTATAAGACATATTCAGAATATTGAAGATATTTTAGAAAAGGAAAGGGCTACACTGAATAGAATGATGGACAGTTGTGAGACCTCCTCACAATCTATATTAGAGATGGATAGAGAAATCATTGATACATTCTAATCACTCCTAAGCTATCAATTCTTGAAGTTCATTTATTTGATATAGAGAATATTGTTGAGTCATTGACACATTCTATGCCCACAAAACTAAAGGCAGCATAGACATGATCATCCTATGCACTGAATGGACTAATTCATCTTAGTCAGTTGTTGATTGATTCATGTAACACAGAAGTGAAGATCGTGGAAGACACCTTCCCAGATGTACTTAAAATGGTGAGAAAGCATTGAAATTATACATTTTTGTAAATTTTGGATACACCTTTGTCAATTTTCATGAAGGGGGAGGAGAGAAGAAGAATGAATTAAGGAGAAAAAGAAAAAGAAAAATCTAAAAAGAAAAAGAGAAGAGACAGTTTTGTGTTGGGACACTTAGTCATTTTTCACTAAATGTTTCCATCATACCAACAGGAGAGATTGTTGGAAAGTGATAGTTTTGGTATGGTATGAGATACTTATGGGTTTTAATTTATGGAAAAACATCTGGTATATTGATCTCTTTGAATGAAGTCCAGTTTTGGAGACAAAGTCTTCAAAATGACTAAGTACAGAAGCAAAAATAGAGAGTACAACAGTATTGTTTTGGATAGCGAAGATCAAGTACGATGTTTGATGACGAGTGAGCTTAGAGGAAGATAATATATAGTATGTATGACCTCCACCTAATATAGATTTGGTTTTGGAGTTGATTACAATGAGTTAGAGAGATTTGAAGACATGTGCAGATAACAGAACAACATAACAAAGAAGTTGAACAAGTAGCGATGAATCAAGGAGTATGTCGTGGACTCCTGGAAAGATAAGTTGGATTATGATTTTGGATAACCTATATTTTGGTTATGTAAGAGCGCCGACTTTGTAATTACTCTTTACATTATTAATTCTATTTTGTATTGAGAGCCGAATATGTAATAATGATTAAGAGTGCCGACTTGATGATGATATATATATATATATATATATATATATATATATATATATATATATATATATATGAAGAATTTTTGTAAAGCGAAGATATAGTATGATAAGAAAAGGAAGGACATGTATGTATGCGAATGGAAGATGTGAGAGCAAAGATTGACACAGATCATTGAAGAGCTATGAATGGAACTATCTAAGTATTGAAGATTCTTTTTTTGTTCATTACTGAGAACAATTTGTAACAAAAGTTTTTATTTTAAAAGCTGTAAGCTCAGTTGGCCCCTAAAAAAGTGTTGTATACCTTTAATAGGGTTGTTATTCCTTTAACAAGGAAATGTACTATGTAATATTCAGCTCCTAACAAGCCTAGATCTCCCAACAGGGACATTATACTTTAGTAAAGGCTTGTGGGTACCATCCCCACTGGGGTTTTCCCTTGGCCAGGGTTTCCTTGACAACAAATAATGGTGTTACAAGTTATGTATTATTTTATTATGTTCTTTTCATTTCTGTAAGCTTCTGGTTTATTTGGAATTGATTTATATTTAATTTAAAGTGTTGTAATACTGATTCACCCCCTCTCAGTATTACTCAATCCTAACATGATTATCCAAAAAAACAAAACTTGAGTTTAATATATTTTAAGGGGGGTCAAACAAGGTATTTGAATCTACCATTACATTTTGGAGTGTTTTTGGAAGTTTGGACAAAAATTCAAAAAATAAGGGAAAATATGGCTATTAGGTCTACTAGTCCTATTTAGGCTTATGAGTGGATTGGGGTGTCAGATCCATTGTAGGGGATTGTGACCAGTTGGAGAAAGTGTGGAATGATGTTGGAAGTTGATTCAAGGTACTAGAGGCAGTGGGTAGGTCTTTTCATTCATTTTATACAATTTGAGCCTATGGTGCATTTGGGGGTTCCTAGGGTCATTTGCTTTATCTTTGCAATTGTAGACCTCTTAAAGATCTTAATAGTTGTCAAAAAAATTGAATCTACATCATTAGGGTATGCAAATTTGGAGTCTATTAGCCTAGTTGTGGTCTATTACGCCTATTATCCTATTACTTTGGTTGGACAAAATATTTTAAGGGTAGTTGCTTTGGAAAAGATTAGGTCTATTACACATGACAATGTATGACAAAGTATAATATGGAAATGAAAATACATACAATGCATGAAAAATATTTAGTATGAAAATAATACATACATACAATGCATGGAAAAGATATAATATAAAAATGAACATACATACATAAATACAATGCATGACAAAGACATAATATGGAAATAATAATTACATACATACAACATATGACAAAGATATAATATGGAAATGATACATACATAGAACACATGAAAAAGACAAAATAACAAAAAATGAACATGTAGATATGTATATATGAAATTGTTTTGTACAAAATGTGGCACATGCCATCTCAAAATCTTTACGAAATCAACATGTATCTAGATACAATATGGCATACGCCATCTCAAAATGTGCCACATGGCATCTCAAAATAAGAAAAAACTAAAAATGTTTCTAGGACATCCTATTCTAATGGTGGATCATAAAAATGGAGCCTCTTTGAATTACTTTGTGGCTCTGATGGATCTTGCATTCAAACACAAAAGTGAAACCCCAAGTTAGATTACTTAATTTATATCGTTTCTGCAAATCAAAAAAAAAAATTCAAAATTATAGTCAACAATAATAAATAAAAAAATTATAAAATTTAAATCTCATATACCTCGCCTTTCTGTCTCCTCATGTAGTCAAGAGTCCTAACATATGTCCATGGTAGTGAAGAGACAATGCCACCAATGTCAACTTCGACCTGTATATGTTTGCGAAAATGAGATTGATCTATGGGTTATACTATTTAATGTTAAATGCTTGGTAGCAAATATATGTTTACAAAATAATTGAATTAACATTAAAACTTACATGTGTTGAACTTTCTTCAGGCAATGTCGGTTGGGTCATCAATGATATAAACCCTTGGCATTGTACCTATCTCAAAGTAGGGGTGACCTACCAAAGTAAAAAAGATACTTGATACAATCATGACTTGATCATATTATATATACTTGATAGTAAAATATAAACAAATAAATTTAGAAATATATGTACCATGGGGCTATCAATACAAATTGAGATGCTTGTGAATCTACTGTGGCAAATCAGTCTCACGACATCGTCAGACACCACCCTCTGTCAAATAAAATATATAAATTAAAAATGAGTACGCACAAGTGACACGTATACATGTATGCATCAACAATCTAAATTACTTAATTACCTTCCCCTTGTCAATACCTCATGCCTAAACCACCTCAACATTTCCCCCTAGTGGCAACTGGTGAAACATGCATTAGTATGTAATAAGATGATCATAAAAATTAGAAAACACATGTATATAATATTATTAAAAAGGAAACCAATGAGTACATTAAAATGTATGTACTGTGGAAGTATCAAGGCCAATTGAAATGGCCGAAAGTATGGACCCCTCCACCTGTGTCATCTCCTCCTCTGTCATCAACTGAACATAAATGAAACATATAAAAAAACATAAGTGGGCAATCATTATAAGGAAATTAATATGAACATTTATAATTAAATACAATGTGACAAGTTAACTGTTTACTCTTACCATAACAGTAGGAGTCCATGGTTCTGCATGCCTCTCCTCATCTCTCCTGTGATGCACATCTCCATTAGGTGCTTCAATGAATGTAGTGTGCTGTGTAGATTGTCCACCTTGAAGATGTAGTTATATGTATCACTATCATTTAGGGGACTCAAGCACATATTTTTGCACATAATGCAAGTGTGGGGCACACAAACATGTGAGCTCGTGGAGGATTTGGAAGGGCCAAAATCATCAGCACGAGGAGGGAACAATGCCGCATTCTACCTACCAGTAGATCACTCAAGGTTTGAATGGCTCAAATAGTCCATGAGTTGGCCTTAGCAATATTATCATGATGCTGCACTATAGGAGGTGGTGAATTCTCAGAGGGTGGGGGGAGATATGTGTGGGATTTCAGCTGGTGTACCCATGGCCTATTTTGAGGAGCGCCTAAGCCTACACCCTGGTTTGGTCTCATGCTATAATAATTTACCTTGTGACCGAGCACAAATTCAGTATATAATTTTCTTAAGAAATATAATGGGACATGCAAATTGTTGTGGGGTGGTCTATCAAAAACCATCCACCAATGGTCTTAAAAGTGGACATATATTGCATCATTTGTGCACTATTTAATTGACAACTTGGGCTTTTTAGGTCCACTTTTAATCCAATTTTGGGATCTACAAAAGGTTACATATGTCATATTTTGTTATAGTTAGGTTCATAACTTGATCATAATCAAACCCATCGTCAAACTTGACGTGTATGGAATCGCGCCAAAGAAGTGCAACATTATGTTTCTTTGTAAGTTTCCCCATGTTTTCAATAATGGAGTTCAATGTGGAAAACATGGGGCGCAATGTAGGGATATTGACAAAAGTAGTTTGGAATCCTTAAAGCTGATTTAGATTTTCTCTTATAAGATCCTCTAAAGGTCGAGGGTTTGAGATTGGTAGGTCTTATGAAGGTGGGGCAATGTGTTGAGGTGGTTGTGGGTTGTTTGGAGGTGGTTCCAGATTGTTTGCGGGATCATTGGGAGGGTTTTTTGATTGGTTTGAGTCCATGTCTGATTACAATAAAAACAAGAAATGCAATTATAACCAATTTAAAAAATGATAAACAATATCAATTAAACTCTAGTTTTTACTAAAAAAACTAAAAATTTCAATTAAAAAAACAAAAACAAAAATAACTTAAAAATTTTAAGTACTTGTTAAATTTGGAGAGAAATGTCAAATGGGAAAATTGAATATGCTATTAGTTTTGGATTTGAGAAACCTCTGGGTTGCATTTCACGTATTCACAATGAAAACTGAGAAATGTAGCTTGCAGGCCTAAATAAGTTTTATTGGTAAAAATATGATATCAGATATAAAATTGGATATCAAATATAAAATTGGATATTTGATAAAATTGGATATATGATAATATAGGATATTTTAGTGCACTTTTGGACGAGTGAAAAGATCATTTTTTTTCACATCGCCATTTTTTGGCATACCATGATCTTGCACATAACCATATAGTAAAAATGTGTGGCAAGACTAGATAATATATTCACAAGTAGGTTTACACCTATTGAACACACACACACATGTATAGATACACACACATGAAAAATGTTGCAGCTCCCCCTGCTATCCAAAAAAATGGTCCTTGGACTGCCATCTCCAAAATGCATTCTACTGTCCGTTGTGGAACATAGACAAGAATTTAAATGTCTTAAGTAGTCAAATCAATCAACAAAATAAGTTCAAAAATAGTATGGTGTTAAATTATGACATTTAATGAATTCTTGTATGTTGATTGAACTAATTTTCTACCGGATGCAACCATTATTGGCATTGAAGCCTGGTGACGTGCAACACAGTTTCTCAAATACCTTTATATACAGTTTTCTATTGCTAGTCAAGGTGATGTCAACACATTTTTATAAAAGTTAATAAATTTTGGATTTAAATAATTCATTAATTTGCAATATTTCAGTGAGTTGTGAGGCTCTTTTAATGGAATCTGGGTGCAATAAATGAACATACTTTGTCATAATCAAATACACAACATTTTCCTTATAATGTGATAGGTTTTTTAATTGGGGGCACAACCCACCAAATTTGTCTCACATTCTCGATAGCTAGGTGTTTTTCTGATCCATGTCTCATGATCCCGACACAAAGTTATTTTCCCGACCAAAATACATTGTGTTTAGGTTAGAAACTATTATCTATTTAATATTTCGAGCGCATCTTTATCACTCTCCTCTTTACCCTTTCTTAGCGGCATATAACCATGGCATAGTAGCCACAAAGGTTCTTCCCACTACGTTGGCAACACATCATTGCAGACCTCCATGCCATCCAGTGGACTTTGTCATAGAGGTAGCCTGTTGATTCAAGACTTACCCGTGCAAAAATTACCACCCTGAATTTGACATTCCCCGTCATAGGAAACTATATATTGGCGTGATTTCCACCATTGTTAGTTCACAAGATCATTCTCGTTACACAAACTCTAGAAATGCTTTGGAAGTGCTCAAACAGGTGTGCTCATAGCCCTAATTTTTGTCTCTCCTTCCTCCTGCCCTATCTTTGGGCACCATTCCTCACATGCGCAATAACATTATTTCCTTGCATTGATGTTTGTAGGAAGTAAGGGATCTCTACCATTTCAGAGGCTCAAACAGTTCTCTGCAAGTCCTGTGACAAGTATTCATGAAGCCCTTGGCCTCTATTCACAGAACATCTTTTTCCTACTTAATAAATGGTTCTATTTTGAGAATTTTATTCATCACTTAAATCACCTAAATCTTGTTCACCAACTTTATTCAAAGCTTAAGATGTTTGTCGAAGAATATACAACGCCCCTTTTAGGCATAACTTTTTATCTTTGTTTTATTCAACATTTTGATGAGAAAATCTATTCGATTTTAGTTACATATTGCAAAATTTAGGAAGTTTTCGTATATTTTGGGATGAAATTTGATAGATTTAGTGAACATAAGAAAAATGAATTAGAAGACAAAATTATTGTGCTTAGCCACACTAAATGTCCCTTGAAACAAGAAATTTCCTATAGAAGTTTGTTAAATATATCAGAAATTAAATTACTTATTTCTTCTTATGCAAATATCAGAATGGGAGGGTAGGCATAACATAACTTATCTCCATTCATTTCGTATCAACTGAGCCCAGAGTTTCAAAAACTAAAATATATGAAGGGATCATATACTTATTGTTCTAAAAACATCTACTTCAAGACACGTTGAAGTAAAACAATCGCTATGGCCTGATCCAGGACATTAGAATGATGTAGTCTTCTATTTGACTAGAATGGAACCCTTACTAATGAAGAGTTAAAAAGAATCATGTGGTGTTCCCACAATACTGTGTCCCACTTTTTGGCCATCTTTGACACTGAAACAAACATTAAAAAAAAACTTCACTTTCAGATACATATTGCTGCAAAATCATTAAGAATTTGAGGATGATGTAAACTAGTGATTTTTAGCATTTTCTTTCTAGTTTCTAAATACATTAAAAAAAAAATTAGAATTTATTTGTATCCATTTTTCCTTCTCCTTTAAAAAGTGGTTTGTATGAAAAATCAACATTTAAATAAAGTGTCAGTCACTTGGTTCGACACAACTTTTTATTGAAAAATGATAACAACGTAATTCTTGTGAGGTTAGGTTTGTAACATCAATACCTATAGGATGTAATTGGTTTCATTCAATTTGATTCAAAATTTTATATTTTACTGAGTTATGAAGTGATATTATTTTTTTCTCTTTTTGATAAAAAGATAACATAAATACCTAATGAACACATATTTTTCATAATTGTTTATGCTAATTTACTATTTTTCTGGAAGCATAGAAAAGAAAGATTGCTAAATGAACAAACAACCTATGTTTAATTAAACTAAAAATAGAAATCACAATGAACTCTATGTTATATTTCATGTGTTTTCATAAAAACTGAAATTATAAGCTGACAGTACTATGTATTATATGATTCCCTTATATAAGATTTGATTCCCTGTCTTCATTATTTGATACGAAGAACATTTAGTACTCTTTTATAAAATTTGATTCCCTGTTATAAGATCTAATTCCATGTTTTCATTATTTGATTTGAAGAACATTTACTACTATTTTATAATAACCCCGACTCATGGTTTGAAAAACATCATTGGAACTCTTTTACATCCCTAATATGATTGTTAAAATCAATGACATCAATGAGTTCACTGTATTGTCTTGTTGATACAGAGCATTGTAACATTGAGTTTCATGCTCCTTCCCCGTTTTATAAATATTGTTCTAAAAGCATCTACTTCAAGACACATTGAAGTAAAACAATCGCTATGGCCTGATGCAAGACATTAGAAAGATTTAGTCTTCCTTTTTGACTGGAAGGTAACCCTTACTAATGAAGAGTTGAAAAGAATCATGTGAACTGTTCTATGTGTTTTCATGAAAACTGAAATTATAAGCTGACAATACTATGTATTATAAGATTTGATTCTTTGCTATAAGATTTGATTACCTGTCTTCATTATTTGATTTGAAGAACATTTAGTACTGTTTTATGACCCTCACTCATATGGTTTGAAGTTTGAACAACATTATTGAAACTCTGTATTATAAGATTTGATTTACTGTGTATTATAAGAACGTCGCTTACACCAACTATGTTGTACAAATCAAAGGTGAGAGCACATTTCACTTTCCATGACTAATCTAATGAACCATAAATGTCATATTCTCACATGTTTCGACTGCTGCTTGTCTCGCAGGAATGCAGATGAAGACCATATCGACAAAGAATAAAGAAAGAGAAAGTTGTTCAAACATTACAACATACAACATATGTTCCTAGAATCTGACCATCTATGTTGCACAAATCAAAGGTGAGAGCACATTTCACTTTCCATTTAATTTCTTTTCTATAAAAGTATTTTTTTTCCTGTCAATTCAAGAAAGTGCATAACGGTATAAGCAAGTTACTAATATAACAACTATGATGCACAAATCAAAGGTGAGAGCACATTTCTGTTTCCATTATATGTTCGGAATGTTTTTTCCCATTTTGTATTTGTCCTGTTTCAATTTGGGACTTTCTGTATTTGACGAACTGTAGCAAAATTCATTTATGACACCCATTGCCAAATTGCTTACAATCAAACATTGCAAAGATCCATTAAAAATCCTTGGTCTCTACAATTTGCTGATTTAAGGCCTTGTCGTGATGTCAAACTGCAATCTTGATCTCAGCCCATTATGTTTGAGAAGGTTTTTTGTCAACAAGTTCCAAAACTGTTGAAAGAAGCATCACATTCCTGGAATGAAGTTGTATTATATTTTCATTTTTAGGTGTATCTTTTTTTTTTTTTGATCAATAAGAGGTTGAAGCCGAGATTTTATATTAAACAGAAAGCAAGAAACATAGTAAAAACAGTAAAGCAAACACATGAAAGTTCCTGGTTCAAAACCTAGTCCAACCGAGAGGACTGTGAACCAATATCCAGAGCAATACTGCTCAACTAAAATGCTAAATTAAAAATAGAATTCTAGTATACGTATGAAAACAAAAAACATCAAAAAGCTACCCTCAAAGCTAATCCATGCTGCATATCAATCGGAAGGGGAAGTAGTGTCGTTCTCCGTGCTTAGAGCAGAGTCAGATTTGGAGCTTTTCTCCGGGATTGTGTCTCCACTATATCCCATCGAATTGTCCTCCGTGGACATCTCAACCGATTCAGAGTCTTCCTCCGCAGCCTCTTCCATATCTTCTTCATCCTCCTCCTCATCGGCAGCCTCCCCCAAAACCTTCTCCGAGTCCTCCTCCTTGTCTGAATCTGAATTGCCACCCAAACCCTCACCCCCAATTTCTGTATCTGAAGACACCGGGCTGCCCAAACCATCCAGTTTTTCATCATATTTGAATTTGTACACCCACGAAAGATTCTCATCAATCTCGTCCCCAAAGGGAACAAAGAGCCCATCTTCGATTCCTAAGAACTTTGATAGGAAGTTGATTCCTTTCTTAATCATTGAGATGCGCATTTGTTTGTCCTCCCAATCCCACCCCCATAGGATATGGAGGCGACGAGGAGGGTCAGCGTAGAAGTTCCTCCTAGGACCAACAGAAGACTCCGGGAATGGTTGTCCAGCAGTTAAAGTTGTAGCCCGGTCCCATGGAAAAGGGGTGGTAAGGTCACCATCAATGTTTTGGAGTACATTATGCAAATCCATAATGAATTTATTGAAGAAAAGCCTATCACAAATTTCTTCAGCATGATTCTTATGGGGATTCTTATGGGTTCTGGCAACAAGGAGGCTTGCCAAGGAACCAACACAAATATCTGAGAGCACCCTATATCTATAATTGGTATTTAGAAAATTGAAGCCCAGTACCTTTCTAACTGCGTGAAAGACCAGAGGGTGTTGGTACATGCAAATTTCTCCAAGGTGATTGTGCGAGATTGGCACATCAAAGGCCTGTTGCTCAACAATCACTCTGAATTTTAACGGGGAGTCCATTATGAGGAAGCTAGAACTGCAGTCGAGAAAAAGGCCAGAGCTGTTATGCTACAAACTTTCGTGGTTTACAAGAGCACAGGTGATGGCGTACTTAATAGAGAAAGCGGAAGAATAATCACTCCCTCCCTGACAGTATACCCTTAGCTGCCTTTCGCATTAAAGGCCTCGTTGCAAGAAGTTGCAAGTGGAAGAATATAAAACAATCCTACAATTGCAAGTAATGTCCTTGCAGAGAAATACCTGTTAAATCATTTTCATTAAGGAGGGTATGTTCTTTTCATTTCTGTAAGCTTATGGTTTATTTGGAATTGGTTTAAATTTAATTTAAAGTGATGTAATACTAATTCACCCCCTCTCAGTATTACTCAATCCTAACACGATTATCCAAAAAAACAAAACCTAAGTTTAATATATTTTAAGGGGGGTCAAATAGGTTATTTGAATCTACCATTACATTTTGGAGAGTTTTTGGAAGTTTGGGAAAAAATTCAAAAAATCAGGGAAAATAGGGCTATTAGGTCTACTAGTCCTATTTAGGCTTATGAGCGGATTGTGGTGTCAGATCCATTGTAGGGGATTGTGACCATTTGGAGAAAGTGTGGAATGATGTTAGAAGTTGATTCAAGGTGCTAGAGGCAGTGGGTAGGTCTGTTCATTCATTTTATACAATTTGAGCCTATGGTGCATTTGGGGGTTCCTAGGGTCATTTGCTTTATCTTTGCAATCGTAGACCTCTTAAAGATCTTAATAGTTGTCAAACCAATTGACTCTACATCATTAGGGTATGCAAATTTGGAGTCTATTAGCCTAGTTGTGGTCTATTACACCTATTATCCTATTACTTTGGTTGGACAAAATATTTTAAGGGTAGTTTCTTTGGAAAAGATTAGGTCTATTACACATGACAATGTATGACAAAGTTTAATATGGAAATGAACATACATACAATGCATGAAAAAGATTTAGTATGGAAATAATACATACATACAATGCATGGAAAAGATATAATATGAAAATGAACATACATACATAAATACAATGCATGACAAAGACATAATATTAAAATAATACATACATACATACAACACATGGGAAAGATATAATATGAAAATGATACATACATAGAACACATGAAAAAGACAAAATAACAAAAAATGAACATGTAGATATGTATAAATGAAATTGTTTTGTACAAAATGTGGCACTTGCCATCTCAAAATCTTTACAAAATCAACATGTATCTAGATACAATATGGCATACACCATCTCAAAATGTGCCATATGGTATCTCAAAATAAGAAAAAACTAAAAATGTTTCTAGGACATCCTATTCTAATGGTGGATCATCAAAATGGAGCCTCTTTGAATTACTTTGTGGCTTTGATGGATCTTGCATTCAAACACAAAAGTGAAACCCCAAGTTAGATTACTTAATTTATATGGTTTCTACAAATTAAAAAAAAATTAAAAATTATAGTCAACTATAATAAATAAAAAAATTATAAAATTGAAATCTCATATACCTCGCCTTTCTGTCTCCTCATGCGGTCAGGAGTCCTAACATATGTCCATGGTAGCGAAGAGACAATGCCACCAATGTTAACTTCGACCTGTATATGTTTGCAAAAATGAGATTGATTTATGGGTTATACTATTTAATGTTAAATGCTTGGTAGAAAATATATGTTTACAAAATAATTGAATTAACATTAAAACTTATCTATGTTGAACTTTCTTCAGGCAATGTCGGTTGGGTCATCAATGATATAAACCCTTGGCGTTGTACCTACCTCAAACTAGGGGTGACCTACCAAAGTCAGACAGATACTTGATACAATCATGACTTGATCATATTATATATACTTGATAGTAAAATACAAACAAATAAATTTAGAAATATATGTACCATCCGACTATCACTATGAATTGAGATGCTTGTGAATCTACCATGGCAAATCAGTCTCACGACATCATTTGACACCACCCTCTATCAAGTAAACTATATAAATTAAAAATGAGTACGCACAAGTGACACGTATACATGTATGCATCAACAATCTAAATTACTTAATTACCTTCCCCTTGTCAACACCTGACGCCTAAACCACCTCAACATTGCCCCCCAGTGGCAGCTGGTGAAACATGCATTAGTATGTAATAAGATGATCATAAAAATTAGAAAACACATGTATATAATATTATTGAAAAGGAAACCAATGAGTACATTAAAATGTATGTACTGTGGAAGTATCAAGGCCAAATGAAATGGCCGAAAGTATGGCCCCTCCACCTGTGTCATCTCCTCCTCTGTCATCAACTAAACATAAATGAAACATATAAAAAAACATAAGTGCGCAATCATTATAAGCAAATTAATATGAACATTTAAAATTAAATACAATGTGACAAGGTAATTGTTTACTCTTACCGTAAAAGTAGGAGTCCATGGTTCTGCATGCCTCTCCTCGTCTCTCCTGTGATGCACATCTCCATTAGGTGCTTCAATGCCTGTAGTGTGATGTGTAGTATCGTCCACCTTGAAGATGTAGTTATATGCATCACTATCATTCAGGGGACTCAAGCACATATTTTTGCACATACACACAAACATGTGAGCTCGTGGAGGATGTGGAACGACTAGAATCATCAGCATGAGGAGGGAACAATGCCTCATTCTGCCTACCAGTAGATCACTCAAGGTGTGAATGGCTCAAATAGTCCATGAGTTGGCCTTAGCAATATTATCATGATGCTGCACTGTAGGAGGTGGTGAATTCTTAGAGGGTGGGGGGACATATGTGTGGGATTTCACCCTGTGTACCCATGGCCTGTTCTGAGGAGCGCCTAAGCCTACACTCTGGTTTGGTCTCATGCTCCAATAATTTACCTTGTGTCCGAGCACAAATTCAGTATACAATTTTCTTAAGAAATATAATGGGTCATGCAAATTGTTGTGGGGTGGTCTATCAAAAACCATCCACCAGTGGTCTTAAAAGTGGACATGTATTGCATCATTTGTGCACTATTTAATTGACAACTTGGGCTTTTTAGGTCCACTTTTAATCCAATTTTGGGATCTACAAAAGGTTACATATGTCATATTTTGTTATAGTTAGGTTCATAACTTGATCATAATCAAACCCATCGTCAAACTCGACGTGTATGGAATCGCACCAAAGAAGTGCAACATTATATTTCTTTGTAAGTTTCTCCATGTTTTCAATAATGGAGTTCAATGTGGAAAACATGGGGCGCAATGTAGGGATATTGACATATGTAGTTTGGAATTCTTAAAGCTGATTTAGCTTGTCTCTTATAAGATCCTCTAAAGGGTTTAAGATTGGTAGGTCTTCTGAAGGTGGGGGATTGTTTTGAGTTGGTTGTGGGTTATTTGGAGGTGGTTCCGGATTGTTTGCGGGATCATTGGGAGGGTTTTTTGATTGGTTTGAGTCCATGTCTGATTACAATAAAAACAAAAAATGCAATTATAACCTATTTAAAAAATGATAAACAGTATCAATTAAACTCTAGTTTTTATAAAAAAAACTACAAATTTCAATTAAAAAAAAATAACAAAAAGAACTTAAAATTTTTACGTACTTGTTAAATTTGGAGAGAAATGTCAAATGGGAAAATCGAATATGCTATTGGTTTTGGATTTGAGAAACCTCTGGTTGCATTTCACGTATTCACAATGAAAACTGAGAAATGCAGCTTATGGGCCTAAATAAGTTTTACTGGCAAAAATACAATATCAGATATAAAATTGGATATCAAATATAAAATTGGGTATTTGATAAAATTGGATATATGATAATATAGGATATTCGATATTATTGGATACCCAATTTTATATCAGATATGTGATTAGGCTTGTGCTTTGACTTTTGGTTTGTCCATGTGTACTGACCCCAGGTTTACTAAAAAGTCAACACACTTTTTAGTGCGCTTTTGGACGAGTGAAAAGATCATTTTTTTTCACATCGCCAATTTTTGGCATACCATGATCTTCCACATAACCATATAGTAAAAATGTGTGGTAAGACTAGATAATATATTCACAAGTAGGTTTACGACTATTGGACACACACACATATGTATAGATACACACACATGTATATAAATGTATATGCATGTGTATGTATCCACACATGCATAGATACACACACATGTATATATATGTATATGCATGTGTATGTACACACACACATATGCAAAATGTTGTAGCTCCCCCTGCTATTCAAAAAAATGGTCCTTGGACTGCCATCTCCAAAATGCATTCTACTGTCCATTGTGGAACATAGACAAGAATTTAAATGTCTTAAGTAGTCAAATCAATCAACAAAAGAAGTTTGAAAATAGTATGGTGTTAAATTATGACATTTAATGAATTCTGATATGTTGATTGAACTAATTTTCCACCGGATGCAACCATTATTGGCATTGAAGCCTGGTGATGTGCAACACAGTTTCTCAAATACCTTTATATACATTTTTCTATTTCTAGTGTCTGTCCATCAGTTTGAGGAGAATAAATTGGACTTTGGGTCAAGGTGATATCAACACATTTTTATAAAAGCTAATAAATTTTGGATTTAAATAATTCATTAATTTGCAATATTTCAGTGAGTTGTGAGGCTCTTTTAATGGAATCTGGGTCCAATAAATGAACATACTTTGTTATCATCAAATACACAACATTTTCCTTATTATGTGATAGGATTTTTCATTGGGGGCACAACCCACCAACTTTGTCTCACGTTGTCGATAGCTAGGTGTTTTTCTGATCCATGTCTCGTGATCCCGACACAAAGTTATTTTCCCGACCAAAATACATTCTGTTTAGGTTAGAAACTATTATCTATTTAATATTTCGAGCACATCTTTATCACTGTCCTCTTTACCCTTTCTTAGCGGCATATAACCATGGCATAACAGCCACAAAGGTTCTTCCCATCGCTTTGGTAGCACATCATTGCAGACCTCCATGCCATCCAGTGGACTTTGTCATAGAGGTAGCCTGTTGATTCAAGACTTACCCGTGCAAAAATTACCACCCTGAATTTGACATTCACCGTCATAGGAAACTATATATTGGCGTGATTTCTGCCATTGTTAGTTCACAAGATCATTCTCGTTACACAAACTCTAGAAATGCTTTGGAAGTGCTCAAACAGGTGTGCTCAGAGCCCTAATTTTTGTCTCTCCTTCCTCCTGCCCTATCTTTGGTCACCATTCCTCACATGCGCGATAACATTATTTCCTTGCATTGATGTTTGTAGGAAGTAAGGGATCTCTACCATTTCAGAGGCTCAAACAGTTCTCTGCAAGTCCCGCAACAAGTATTCATGAAGCCCTTGGCCTCTATTCACAGAACATCTTTTTCCTACTTAATAAATGGTTCTATTTTGAGAATTTTATTCATCGCTTAAATCACCATAAATCTTGTTCACCAACTTTATTCAAAGCTTAAGATGTTTGTCGGAGAATATACAACGCCCCTTTTAGGCATAGCTTTTTATCTTTATTTTATTCAACATTTTGATGAGAAAATCTATTCGATTTTAGTTACATATTGCAAAATTTAGGAAGTTTTCCTATATTTTGGGATGAAATTTGATAGATTTAGTGAACATAAGAAAAATGAATTAAAAGACAAAATTATTGTGCTTAGCCACACTAAATGTCCCTTGAAACAAGAAATTTCCTATAGAAGTTTGTTAAATATATTAGAAATTAAATTACTTATTTCTTTTTATGCAAATATCAGAATGTGAGGGTAGGCATAACATAACTTATCTCCATTCATTTCGTATCAACTGAGCCCAGAGTTTCAAAAACTAAAATATATGAAGGGATCATATGCTTATTGTTCTAAAAACATCTACTTCAAGACACGTTGAAGTAAAACAATCGCTATGGCCTGATCCAGGACATTAGAATGATGTAGTCTTCTATTTGACTAGAAGGGAACCCTTGCTAATGAAGAGTTAAAAAGAATCATGTGGTGTTCCCACAATACTGTGTCCCACTTTTTGACCATCTTTGACACTGAAACAAACTTTTAAAAAAAATTTCACTTTCAAATACATATTGCTGCAAAATCATTAAGAATTTGAGGATGATGTAAACTAGTGATTTTTAGCATTTTGTTTCTAGTTTCTAAATACATTAAAAAAAAAATTAGAATTTATTTGTATCCATTTTTCTTTCTCCTTCAAAAAATGGTTTGTATGAAAAATCAACATTTAAAAAAAGTGTTAGTCACTTGGTTCGACACAACTTTTTATTGAAAAATGATAACAACGTAATTCTTGCGAGGTTAGGTTTGTAACATCAATACCTATAGGATGTAATTGGTTTCATTCAATTTGATTCAAAATTTTATATTTTATTGAGTTATGAAGTGACATTAATTTTTTCTCTTTTTGATAAAAAGATAACATAAATACTTAATGGACACATATTTTTCATAATTGTTTATGCTAATTTGCTATTTTTCTGGAAGTATAGAAAAGAAAGATTGATAAATGAACAAACAACCTATGTTTAATTAAACTAAAAATAGAAATCACAATGAACTCTATGTTCTATTTCATGTGTTTTCATAAAAACTGAAATTATAAGCTGACAGTACTATGTATTATATGATTCCCTTATATAAGATTTGATTCCCTGTCTTCATTATTTGATATGAAGAACATTTAGTACTCTTTTATAAAATTTGATTCCCTGTTATAAGATCTAATTCCATGTTTTCATTATTTGATTTGAAGAACATTTACTACTATTTTATAATAACCCCGACTCATGGTTTGAAAA